>NJDD01006066.1:31335-84604 GCA_002245505.1 Calephelis nemesis | reverse complement strand
TCTCCAATCTCTCCTTGCCTGTGTATATTCTCCTTTCATTGAAACCCTCGCAGCTTTTATTGCCACTAACAAAATTAAACTTTAGGATCTATGTTTTTAAAACTTTTTTATAAATAACTAATAGCTTTTAAATATATATGCACTGTGGAATATATGGTAATAACCATAATCTAATAATACTGTGTGTCCTTTAGAATTAACAACCTGTTGTGTCTGTTTTGTTTTAGATTACTCAAAAATAGTTCTCATCTTAATGCTACTGGACAACATTTTATAGTGTCACTCCCATGACTGACGTGATATTGGCAGAATCCGTACCAACGGGAAAGCCAAAAGAAAAGAAGAATAGAAAATAGGCCCAAGAGTTTCCCTCAGGGAAAAGTTTAAACAAATAAAAATTCTAACGGTGACTTCTCAATACATCTTTGAAAACTTGTTGTATGTCCATAAAAATATAAATTTGTTTAAGAAAAACTGTGATGTACATGTGTGATCTTGTTGTGCATAAGTCTTGTCTCCACAGAATCAGTTATTCTTTCATGGGCCAATGTATTCGTTTTTACAATAAAGTACACTAGCATATTAAAGACTTACAATTTAATAAATTTAAAAAATGTATTAAGATTAAGTTGTATGGTAAGGGTTATTATAAGATTTCAGAATATTTAAAAGAGAGAAAGACTGAGTTTATTTTGCCGGATCTTCTCAGTGAGTGGCCGCGTTCTGATTTTTAGAATTATATAAACGCGTTACAAGAATCTTTGTATAGATCTACGTAATAAAAGCTATTTTAAATTTGAATTCAACGCGCGTTAAAACCAAAAGTATTTGTTTTGTTCGCGCGTTGGCTAGTCCGTCCATTGATGCCGCTGCGCGCGCCGTTTTGTGCTCTAAATTAAAAAAATGTTTATCCTTTTTTTCTTTTTTAAGACTGCAAACATGTTTTATTTTGTGCTATATGTGCACCCGTGGTGTAACATCCTATCTGTGTAGAATAATTACTTCGGTCAGCAGCTTTGATTAACTTCAACAAGATTTTCATAAGAAATTAAATCTCCCATTATAGTCTTATGAGCGTTATTTTTTTAAAAAGCCCATGTTTAAACTCGGCTCTTTATCTATATGCATATCAAATGTCATCTATATCAATTCGTATCGCCTCACTCTGTGGTCTAGCGGTTCAGTTGTTGGACTTGACTGCATGAGGTCCCGGGTTCGAATCCCGGGTCGGGCAACAAAAACAAAATTGGGTTTTGCCAATTTTCTAATAAAAAAAATGTTGCTCTGTATTGGAAATGTGCCCGATTGGCGATAGGCTTGCCACCTATCACATTGTGGGACTTAGTGTCTTCGGCTAGTCGTGGGTGCCCTGGTTGTGTCTCTGCCTACCTCTTCGGGGATATGGGCGTGAAGATACTTTTTTTTCAAATGTCATAAAAATCTGTTCAGTTTAGCAGTGACAGTGTAACAGACAGATAGAATCTCGCATTTATAATATTAGTATGGATTTGAGATAGGTAAATGTAGGTAGGTATTGAAGATATTCCTATACCTTTCTATCAATACTGAACTGGATTTTAGGAATATTGATGGATCTGTGGGAAAAAGATAGAAATCTTCCCAAAAGCACATCATCAACAACATTACTGAACGTCAATCTTCGTTTACTTGTTGGCTAAGCATTGTTTGATATTGTCTGCAGCATACAGAAGGTGTAGTGAGCATGGCGAACCTGGGTTGTCCAAACAGCAACGGCAGTCAGTTCTGCATCACGACGGTGGCGTGTCCTCAGCTGGACGGCACCAACGTGGTGTTCGGGAAAGTGCTGGCGGGGCTGGGCGTCGCCATGGAGATACAGAACATCGCCAGGGATGGCCACCCGACAGTGGTGCGTATGTCTAATTACACTAACAATCTTTAAGGATAGTGCATATTTGGACGGGTCGCGACGGATCGCATCGCAACATAATAATCCGCTTAGATCGCTTTCATACACTGTGTATGGAGCAATACACAACTACGACGGGCAGCATCGCGGCGAATTTCCCTCGCGCATTTCCCTATGCAACCTACAGCGTCCAAAGAGGAGGCCAAAAACAATATTAATCGTGTGAATCGAAGGGCTAATGACATTTTAACGTTAAATATTTGTAGGACAACTACCAGATTCGCCATTTTCCTTACTTGACGATTTTACAGTAGAGTGGCCACTCTTCATTTTTACACTACTCTTTGGTACTGAATTACAAAAATCTATCGATAAGAAGCCACAGACCAGTCACATCAAACCCGTCGATAATGTGCGCTGTCCTTTAGGCTTGTTTAAAGTTATAGCACAAAATATAAACTGTCATGAGATAGAAATACCCGTCATGAGAAGCTGTAAATTATGTAAACAAACATTCGGGAGTTAACAACATTTGGTTCAAGGGAAAAAGTATTTTTTTTTAATATTTAATTATAAATTTAATTAATTAATAATGTAAATATGTATAATAAATTACGTATGTTTTGACAGTTTTTTCGTGGCAAATTGATTTCCTTAGATGTACTGGGTACTGGCTTCATTATACGTTAATACACAATAACAAATAATGGATAAAAAAATTAAAATTAAGGCAAAATTAACAAAACTAACAACAATAACAAAGTGATAACGAAAAGATAAAAAAATTAACAATAACAACCAAATCCGCGATTTTAACAAAGCAATGAAAAATTCAAAACTCGAATGACGCGTTTATTTCCAAAAGACGAACCGATGGTTTGCATTCCCGGCGACCGGCGCGTCCCCGTACTAAAACACTCAAACGTCAGTTGTTAGATATGTTCCGACTAAATTAAATAGGTTGTTACTTTCATATAACCCGTCTATATTTTTATTTCGATTGAATATGGTCAGTTTATTGTTGTCTCGAAGTTAAAAAAAATACTTGGTAAAAGATGTTTGTTTACATAATTTATAGCTTCTCATGACGGGTGCTTTAGTCAATCTCAAAAGTGTATTTGTCTTATAAAAATATTAACTATAAAATTGATATGCCAGGATTGCATAATAGAAGATTGCGGTGAATTTGAAGACGTCGACAATTGGGATGTTTGCTGCGAGGATGGAACCCGGGACCGTCTGCCGGAGCATCCTGAAGATCTTCGCAAAGCATTATCGGTGAGTTGTTATTTAAATCTATTTATTTAGGTGCTACCGTTCCACATTTTTTCGCTTCTGTAACGCGTTTAACACTATAGACTTCATCAATAAAATATGTTAATCACTGTTGCCAATAATCCATAGTCTAAAGCTTGTTGGATACAGACTTACAAGTTTGGTCACTTGCGGCCGCACTCTGAGACGTGAATTATCTTTTAATAGTCATTAAGTCGACATTAAGTGTGACTCAATGTCGATTATATGTTAATTGATGTCTGTGTGTGCGACCATGAGATTAATTTCGGATCGCTTCACTTATTTTTGCCACCATAATTCCTGTTGGGAGCACTTCGTTCGGCTAACTGGATTTCCTCAGGCATCGGGGCTTATTACAGGTAGGTAATTTAAATGAAATGAAATTTTAAATTAATGAAATTAATTTATTTGCGGAATATATGTGTTACGAAGTTGTTGCAAGGATTTTTAAGCATTCCAAAATATTCAACCACATTGTGGTGTGAAAATATTTAATGAATATTTGTAGTTTATACAAATGAAATATTTTTATATGTTACAAGCTTCATTATTTATTACAGACAGTTCTAAAGATAAACTAATCTTAAGGCTCCATACTTAGTCAGCCAGAAGAGCCAATCGCCACACTCCCCCGTTCCATGATTACTATGAAATATTGCGCTCTAAAGTAAACGTCTTTAGCGACAAATCTCTATTTTTGACACTATAAAAGTAATTTGTAAAAAAGTATAAAAACTGAAACACTTATCTTGTAGGTATAGTACTTATCTATGTTTATGTTAAATCTGGTGTCGATATTTTCAAAATTGTAGTAGACAGTTGGGTTTTGCTTAACTTTTTGATTTTTTTTATTGAGCAAATTGAAATTAATCGTGTTTTGAAAACACTAGTCTTATAAAACGTATTCATTTTAATCTTGTGTTGTGCTTTGTATGAAAAAAAAACATACTGCTGACGTATTTTAGCATACGTGGACCTTAAGGCTAGCTACTGTACTCTACCATCTTTTCCCATCCTAGCCAGTCAGGTGAAAAAGCGGCAAAACAAACTACCCGTCAACGTGGCCTATATTCTATCTGACTTCTACTACCTCCATTACGTAACCCACCTTTACCACTTTTGGTATCTTGGTATTTTTTTATCATCAGGAAGTGCCTCACCAGAATATCAAATGTATTTTATATAAGTGTTAATAATTAATCGAATCTGAGCCTCGTTTATGGTTCGTTTGTCGTCTACTCTTCTGGCTCGAGAAAGCAGTCAGCATTGTGATGTTACATTTCAATAATTCTTGAAAGAAGAAAGCGGTTAATTGTATTGTATTGTTATAAATTTAGACAACAAAGGAACGTAAATACATCAAAGAGATCCTAGAAATAAAACGGACGTAGAGTAATTCTGGTCAAGTATACATACTTTGGTATATAAAGACTCACAACGCAGAAAATTTAAAAGTTAAGAATACAGTCACACGTCGTAGAGATAAAACATTTTTACCCTTTATATTTTAAAAGTTAAAAAACCGGAATTATGAAACATGAATATTAAAAGCGCTCACTTGACCCATATTATTGGTAAATGTGCGCAACCGTATACGCAAATGGGGTTTGTAAACGCATTGTTTGTTACAATCCAAATACACATAATTATAAAAAAAAACAGAGATTAAAAATATCCTTCAATAATTATTTTTAATCTTTGGATATCAATTCAAGTTTGTGTATTAGCTTAAAAAATATTCTTTAATGCTATGTATTATTATTAATCTCACCAAGGATAACCGACATTTAAACAAGGGTTTATAGTTTACGGATTCAAACAAATACGTCAAATTAACCATCAGTTACTTACTGTTGGTGAACTGCGGCTTAGTTCAACAACAATCTTAAACTCACATTAAAAAACCTTAAACATTATCTACTATTTGCAGAGATTTTTTGGATCACAATCAAAATTATAGAATGTTTGAAATTCTTAACATAAATAAAATTAGAGATCAATATACTTAGCAACATAAGTATCTAAATGGAGGTATAACATTTTAGGAATTCTCAATACAATAATTATCATACGCAAAAAAACACCTCTTTCGTTGGAAGTGCTTTACTCGTGCTACACCTGCAAAACATTCATCGGATCCATTCCTCAGTTGATGACTCTGTTTATATTTCTAGGACAAAATTATTCCTGAAATATTCCTACTGTCAGCGATATTTTTGTTGCTCTTTTTGGTGGCTTTTTAAAGAACTTGAAAGGTTTGTATACAGTGCAAACTTTGGACCTATGTTTTTAGTACGTTTTATTTTTTTCTTCTTCGACTTGCATTTGAAAAGTAAATTGTTGTTTGTACTGATTGGCGGCGATAATTTCAGATTTCATTGAAACTTAACCTTTGTTATTTATTCTTTCATTCATACATAGGCACGTTTTCATTGTAAATGATGTTAGAAAAGTCTAATTCTTGTGTGGATTCCATATTTTCAGACTCTTTATAGTTAGTATCTAAAATTGATGGGGATGTTGAATGATCCATACTGAAAGAAGAGACGTATTCTTTCATTCTGTATGTTGGTAATATCCTATAGATGATTCAGCGTCCCTGATGGGTTGTGATTTAAAGAGTCGAATTGTGAAATGTGCAGAAATTTTTCAATCTTATTATCGTATTTTTAAGTGACTATAGGCTGATTCGCAGCCACAAGTTTACGAGCTGCCTTTCTTGCCTGGCAGCTCGTAAAAGGCGAGCACAGGCTTATCATCACTAACACCGTGATATCTGACTAGGTGGTAGAGTTTCGCAGCGACTCGCCCGGATTGGTACCACCGCCTAACCTATTCCTGTCGCCATAACGTCATGACGTGTCCCGGTTCGGAGAGTAAGGTAGCCGGTAAACTTACTTTTGCTCGAGGCCTAACATCCTGACCTCAGGTTGGCAGCGCACCATTACCATCTTTGGTGTCTCTATGTGGCGTGAATTTCTTACCATCAGGAAATCCGTCTGCTTGTTTGCCTTCCTATAACATAAAAAAAAAAGTTGTTGCGGGGAACCTTAAATTTAAATGTATCCTTTTTGAGGCATCTGGTCAGTTATTAGTGATGGAGCAAATTCTGTCTCCTTAAATAAATCTATATCGTATGGGTAACAGACAGTAAATCACGATTCGGCATTTCCCAAAATGGCCTATTTTTTGAGCTTCATTAAACAATCGCGCATCTTGATATTGGGTAATATCTTATTATATATTTTTTAATTTAGTAAGCTGGCAAAAAATATTTTACTCGTTATCGGCAAGGATAATGATGAACGAGTCGGACATTTTTAGGAGCTTCATTGGCAACAAAATAAACTTCTGCTAAGAGTTTAGCAGTCACATTTACTGGATTATTGATTTTCTAATATTGTTTACTTGCATTAATTTTTTTATAGATATTTGCGTCGCCGTACATTTGTATAAATCTGGGGCGCTACTTCTTATTTGCGACGAACCCTTTTTTAAATATATCATATACTGGCTTTTGGTCATATTTGACAGAAGGTTTTGATTACAGTTTATATCTATTTCGCCCTGGATTTAGTTGATGGGAGGTAAAATTGACTGACTTTCTTAAATTTTTCCTATAAAACCAAATGAAACGTGCTCATGTCATGTAATAACAATCTATTCTTAAAATAAATGTTAATTGTTACAAAAAAACGTCGTGCCTCAAACGTTCGTCACGGTCAAATATTTTAGAATGTTTGACAACATTAACGAGATCACAGAAAAAACATAAATATAATTATGTAGAATCATGATTTCGATTATTGCAACGATTTGTTGTACTTAACGATTTGTTGTACTTGATCTACGCACAAACTAAAGTTGTCATTTAGGCAAATAAAACGTGTTTGAGATCGTTTTTAATATATTTTGCATCGCTGATTTTTGTCGGTTACTATTCTAACAACGAAACGGTCTAATACATCTTTATTCTAAAAAACAGTAAGAATCTAAGATCCCGCGTGAAGATGACAGGTGAGATAAAGAATATTGTTTGTATTTTTTATTATTTGTTCGATTACGTTTAAGTGAAAAAAGGCAAATTCAGATAGTTTACAATGTTTATAATTTTAAACAAATACACTACATTAAGTAAAAACATATCAATAATGTGAAACCCGAGATTTTTCCATATACATTTTTGATTTTCTTATAGCGCCCAATGTACTGGGCATCATATTAATTGATCCCGTATTTTTTGTTTAGTCTACAAATAGTGGTTTTATTTTGGGTAGTCCAATTGGGTAGTCTTTACTGTGCAACGGGACTATTTCTTCATTATGTTTTTTTGACAAAATTCAAACCGGTTTTTATGCCATTTTATTAAGCAATAAAATTAAGCTCTAAGCAGAGTGGGATGAGATGTGAAAATACTGTTTCTGCACGTTTCAGTTTTGAAAATATGGCATTCTTTATCTATTTGATCAAACGGTGTCATATGCATAATTCGCATTTTCATGTGAATATGTAAAAAAATGAGGACTGGAATAACAATTGTCTGCACTTAATTCCAAAAATAGAGTCTTTTAAAAGTTCACAGTCACCATTAAAGCAGTACATAAATTTGGAAGGATTTTTATTTCGGTATCAGATCCCCAGTAAGGCAGAGCGGGGTCACTTAATTAGGATTTTGTTCAAGTCAGTGTGAGATACAGTCGTTTGTTTATTCAACTTAGTACATATCATGCCAAAAAAAATATAAATAGTCAATTTGTTTTCAACTGTACCACGGGCGTACTTAAAACGATTGGAAATACATAAAATAACCTTTGCATTCATAGGAAAAATAAAGAGAACAATAGCTCCTGAAAAGGATTGGTGGAGTCTTTTTCGAGAAGTGGGATAGTGTTGTCTAAATAAATAACTTCCTTATAAAAAACACATTACAAAACTATTTTCTTACCAAATATATCCACTACTTTGTTGCCATCAATTTCTATCCCTTAGTGCATATTCATGAGAGCCAACTCATTCAGCCTGTTTTCACTCGTTGTGTTCCGCAAGTAGTTTTTAAGTCTCCTTAAACTAGAAAAAGTCCTTTCTGGAGTAGCAGTGGAAAAAGGTATAGTAGCCAATATGTAGATAACAACATGTAAATATTTGGGTACAGTTTTTGATATCTCTTATCTAAGCACTCCAGAGCTGGTTGATGAAAGAAGCTTTCCGCACTTCGAGTTTTGCTTTGAAGACAGAATTACTATTTTCGGGGGGCATTGCCAAATACATACAAAATGCCTTTTCAATTTTACAATCGGCCGCAAAATTTAATGGTAGTCACCAGATTGCGTCGATACTACTTTACGATGTTTCGAAAACCACTCAATCAATTGCTGAATTATATGGTCAAGAAAATGGATGAATACATATATCTGTAACTAACTTCCGCCCGCTACTCCGTCCGCGCGGATGTCGGTCTTCGCGTAATAAAACATAAAAAATGAATTTTTTTACGTATTTTTCCAGGTTGAAAATTTATCCCATTTTATGCCCAGGATAATAAGGTATAGTTATACCAAGTTTCATCGTATTTGAACCGTTAGTTTTCACGTGATGCCTGAACATACAGACAGACAAACAAAATTTTTTTTAATCACATATTTGGGTTTGGTATCGATACAGTAACACCCCCTGCTATTTATTTTTTCAATATTTTAAATGTACAGAATTGACCCTTCTACAGATTTATTATATGTATAGATTCGTGGGTATGTCCGACGCAGGAATATTAGAGTGATTCAACTTTCGACGATACGTAGCATATGCAGTACACCACCATTTTCTTTAATATCATTATCAAATTTATCAAAGCATTAATATCTTTATACAAGTGGTTAAATGCCGTTATGTGGTCTGTGTGAATTGCCTGTAGTTGCTTTGCTAGCGACTAGATGTAGCTCATGACGTTTTGAAGAATTACTATACTCATAACAAAATTTGAAGATCAAAGCGTGTTAAGCATTTGGATGGCTTGCTGTGATGTTTCTTTATTGTGACTATATGGAAGTTCTACGAGGGCATGCCTCAAATCTGCTCAATCTCATGTTGAATAAATTCACCACAAATGTCATTTATTTTTGATTTGAGGACTCGTGTAAAGACCATTTATCTGAGAAAAAAGCAAATCAAATCAAATCAAAATCAAAATATTTTATTTGCATTAGAATATGAGGGTTACAAATGTTGTTACAAAATATATTAAGTCCTAACATATTCTACCACATATGGTGTGCAAAATTTAATTAATTTTAAATTTAAAAATAAAATTTATAATATAAACATCAACATGCATTAATTTCATTTTAGAGTTATTATTAAAATTTTTGACTGTACAATTTCAGTTTATTATCTTATCTTTATATAATTTTATAAAAGTGTGATTCATTTTCTCTATTTCGTCAATATTAATTTCATTAATCAGAAAAAAAGTAAACATTTCACATTTATTGTAATCTAATCATTTAAACTCAATTTATATAATTATCCTTTTGTAAATACTCTTCTATAGAATAAAAACACTTATTTACAAGCCATCTATTTAAAGTTGCTTTAAATGCATTCCCTGGTAATATTTTTATTTCAGTGGGAAGCTTGTTAAATATTTTTATACACATATAATATACGTTTTTTTAGCCATAGCTAATCTACATTTGGGCACATATAAATTTTCAGCATTTCTACCCCTTGTTCCTACTTTTTGTGCACTTGTGAGAAAATATGTGGGGTGTTCTTTTACAAATATACAGGTTAATTTAATGTACATGCAAGGCAAAGTTAACATATTTAAACTTATAAAATATGGTTTGCAACTTTCAATTTGTTTTATTTTACAGATGGATCTAATACACTTTTTTTGAATTGTAAAGACTCTTTTTATCTGTGGGGAGTTGCCCCATATTATTAGACCATATAAAAGTACTGATGAAACATATCCATAATAAGCTGTTAAGGCTGCTTCTACGGAAACTTTTAGTCGTATTTGCTTTAAAGCAAATATAAAACGATCCAGCTTATTACAAACCTGTTCCACATGTGCCTTCCAGTTACAATTTTTATCAACTAACATACCTAAAAATTTTGTCGAATCTACTTCTTGAACGTTAACATTGTTATATCTAATATTTACTTTTAAAGGATTTTTATTATATGGAATAAATTGTATACATTTTGTTTTGTCAATATTAATCTGTAAATTATTTTCATCAAGCCAAAGATTTACATTTTTGTTAATTTTCTCTTCAAACATATTATCACTAATTTTGTTTTTACCCTCTATTATTAATGTGGTATCATCAGCAAAAAGAAAACATTTCTCTTCCGTGCTTGTAGGAAGGTCATTAATGCCACATATAAATAAAAGTGGCCCTAGAATACTTCCTTGCGGAACTCCACGTTTATTTATTAGATACTCTGATTTATATATCTTTTTTACATAGCTGTTATTGACCTTACTTATTTTACTAATTTCAACGGTTTGCTTTCGATCTACCAGATAGCTTTGTAACCATTTGCTAGCTACACCTCTTATTCCATATCTTTCCATTTTATTTATGAGTCTACTATGATCTAGATAGTCGAAGGCTTTGCTCATATCAAGAAAGATGCCATATACATTTGATTTATTATTTAGGTAATGAGTTATAGTTTTAACTAAATTAAATCAAGCTAATGTTGTAGAACTTTTTTTTTCTAAATCCATATTGATTTGATGAAAGAATGTTTTGGCTAGTTAGAAAAGAATACATTCTTTCAAACATTGCATTTTCAAAAATTTTTGATATAACGGGAATGAGGGTAACTGGTCTGCAATTATTTATGTCACATTGGTCCCCCTTTTTAAATAGTGGTTTCACAACAGACGTCTTTAAAGTATTTGGAAATTTACCCTCTTCAAACGATAAATTGATCAAAAAACTAATTGGTTCACATAATTTCTTTGCACAAGTTTTTAATATTTTAGTGCAAATGCCATCGTAGCCAAAATCTCAGAAAGATGTTTATCCTCAGATTCGACTGCGAATCGCACCAGTGCTCGAAAATTACCATCATTCTGAAGTGGTAGCTCAAACTCTGGTGTAATGTGACTCCGTCCTGAGTCAATTTTTCCTCTTAAAGGTGTAGGTACCTTGTTTGCTGCAAAAATATTTCTTTTATGACAAGAATTACTTTGTTTTGAATTTGCTGTCTCTTTTTTCCAGAAGACAATTGTACATCAATTGAAAAAGCATGAGAAGACATGACTTTCAGGAAGGTGTCTGCAAGTTCCGAATTTTGTTTGTTATATCCTGATTTTGTATGAGATTCAAATCTTTCTAGTGTATTTTTCCACTTTCAAAAAGGGTCGGTTACAATCTTGCTGCTTGAAATCTTGTGATGATTTGAATAAATAACGTCAGTACTTTCTTCTGATACTGAATCACTAACGGGAGATCGAACAATAATCTTACTAGGGCCAGGTTGATCACTCAGCAGGTATGGAGTCATTTGTAAATCCGAACAAGAACTGTTGTTGTTGCTAATAGGATTAGGTATCTGAACATTGGCATACAAATTAGTCAATGGAGTGTGTATGGTATTAAAATTAGTTTGTAGTGGCCTGACATCAATAAACTCACAAAGTTTAGGTGTTGATACTTTGTTTGATGGTTAAAAAAGGCTGTGAAACAAAGCGGTTGCTTACGACTGCGCGGAGCAAGAAAAAACACGCTAAGGCTGGCGGGCTAACACTACATCCTTAACAAAGGCTGCTGAAACAAAGCGGTAGCGCACGACTGCTCGGAGCTGAGGTCGGGAGGGAAGTATCTCATATCCACTGAATTATTATTCATACAAACGAATAAGTTGTTCATTTTTGTTACAGCAGCAGCAGTTTTTGTTGCGTCAGCAGATAACTTACCAGAAAAGTATTAAATTTTAATTTTTATTTGAATGCACCAGAAAATCTACTAATCTGACTATCGTTAAAAGCTGTAAAGCTATTAATGTGTTGCATTTTATCTGATACTGAACAGAATTTTCTTTTAATTACTTTTTCCAATCATACTCCAATTCTATTTTTTAATGACTAAATACACCAAAGATGTCGTTGCTGCAATGATGAAATAAACAAATTTCTCTTAACTTAAAAGAAATCCTGACGCTGGTAAGCATTGAGCATATTTAGTTCTCCACCTTGGATATCTATTGATATCCCATTATTAAAGAATCCCACTATTTTCATGTCAAGGTATTGAATTTCTTCATACTGTTGAGTTTTTTTTTGTCCCATTGAATTATCTATGGTGGCAATTGAGTTGTTTTTAGAAACCCATTAAAAATGATAGCCTTGATTTAATATCGATTGGTATAAAAAGTCAATAATAATCGCTAAAAACGTACCTTGTGGTATTTTTGCGTACATCCCCGCAGCTACAGTGTAACTGAGTACAGGTGCTGCTAGCTTCACTTTGATTTTTTGCTTCGTGTTTGGAGCTAAATGTTCTTTTTTAAGAGAGAGTGCAAAGACAAAGTTTGGATTGAAACTATACGCCGCAAAAAAAAAACTTTTATATGACTCTATTTAGCTACACCTATGAAAAATTAAATATATTTTATTGTGTTTTTACCGTACTATATTTCTGTGTTTCGTTGCTTTGCTAAGAATGGAGTAAATGGTCGTCAGATTATAGTTGCTTTATAGCAATGGCTTATAAACAACTGAAATAAAATAGGCAAACAGTGGACAAACTTATGGTAAATTGGCAATTTTATACATTTATGCACAATTTCTGCAATTCACTTAATTATAACTTGAAATTTTACTACCAAATGACATAAAAGTCGCGAAGAAACATACTAATTTTATAAATTAAAATAAAAAAACTTAAAACGAATACAAAGTCCCGCCTGCGAATATTTAGATATTTTCACGAAGAATATTTGACAGCTTTTTTACGTGAATTTTAAAAGTCTATTCTTACATTGGCTGATATCGTGTCCGACATTTTTACAGTATCTATTCAGATAAGAACAGATAATTCAGTTAGATTACTTTGCGAGTTATGAGAAGTAGAGGGTTAATTGTTATAAGATCGAGGTTGAGACTGAGCAGAATTTAAAATATAACTAGGACGTTGTTGCCTATTTTGAAAACAGTTCTTATCTGATTGCCCAATTTTTCCGCAGGCTCCTCTCCTCCTTCTCTTCTTGGCAGGATAAATTTATGTTAACTTGTAAATTGACTGGATTACGACACCTGGCTATGGTAGAAATATGGCCGTGTAATCCTTGCAAAAATGTGTGAAGAGTTTTTTTTTTTTAAATTTATTTTTCAATAATTTTTTTATAACATTACACAATTTTTTTTTAATAAAAACTTTACACGAAAACCTATAGAGGTTTATCTGTGTAAGTGAGCCGTTCTCGTGTGTGATATACAATTTAACTGGTCTTAAGATAAGGATTTTCTAGATAAAATATTTTCAGTAAATTTTTACATTTTTTGGTCTTGTTAAACAATGTTTGCAGTTCGGTGGGTAATTCATTTACATATTAAGGAACAATATATTCTAGTGTTCTATTTCCATAATTATTGATTACATTAGGAAGTTGGTATTTATTTAAGTAACTTAATTTCCTTAACATAGGTGGTCTAACAGTTTCTTTTAAATAATTTCCTGGATCATCAATTTCTGAAAGTAATAAATATTTTACTTTATCATATACATTGATAACCTTACAATATTGAAAAATTGCTACATCATTACCCTTATATTTTTTTCTAATAAAATTGGGAACTATTGTTTTCAAAATTTTTAACTGCAATTTAAAAATATCCTGAAGGTAACTTTTGTATGTTCTCCCATAACTGCTTAATCCGTAACTGATGACAGAGTCAGCTAGAGACATGTATAACATTCTTAACACTTTATATGGCATTTTAAATTTTAGTATGGCTAGTCTACTTAGGATGGAACGCAATTTAGAACATACAATATCTTTATGCGGTCCCCAATTTAGTCTGTCATCAATAGCTAGACCTAAGTAAGTATGACATTTAACTAAGTTGAGTTTACCACATGTACAAGATATTACTGGATTGTGAAGACAATGGTGGCTGTGGACCAAGATGGTGGGTGAGTGAGTTGTAATAACATGAGATGAATGTATGTGCATTAGTTTGGTTTTATCCTTATTAATCACTAGCCCAGCATCGTGTGCCCACTTACACAGATTATTAAATTCTAATTGCATTGATTCTTCTGCCTGTAACACTCACCTGTGAGACACCATTAGGCAAGTATCAACAGCAAACTGATAGACTGATGCGTTATTTATGACATTACACATATCATTTACATAAAATAAATATTCGTGAGGGCCGATTATGGAACCCTGCGCAGTCCCACAGGTGGTAGGTATTAATGTACTAATTTGATTGGAGATTTTAACTGCAGTGTATCTTTTACTATGATAGTTTTTTAAGAGAGTTAATAAAGGCCCCTGTATACCATTTTGTTCTAGTTTTTCATATAACTTTTCATAATCCAACACATCAAAGGCCTTGCTAAAATCAATGAAAACTACTAAAACATGTAACTTGTTATTAAGTGAGTTATTAACTTCATTAGCAAAATTTTTCAAAAGTTGAACTGTATTTTTCTTTTTCTGAAATCCATATTGATTTTTATTAAATGTGGAGGTTATGGTTGTATATTTTATTAATTTAATACTAATAAATCGCTCTATTATTTTATCAAAACATGAAAGTATGGTAATCGGTCTGTAATTACTTAGGTTATTATGTTCACCTTTTTTGTGTATTGGCCGAATTATACCTATTTTTAAGATATCTGGATAGATACCTGTTTTCAGACAGCAGTTTATGAGATGGGTTATTAACGGTGTCATTTTGTCTGTTAAATATTTAATGTCAAAAGCACGGATATTATCATACCCTGGACTTTTGTTATTACTCAATTCTTTGATAATTTTTTCAATGTCTTGGTTTGTTGCTTTTGAAACCCATATTGTTTGTTTAGCTGTATTTTGATTAAGTTAAGTTTTCAGTACTAGCGTTTCGACCTTTTATTTCACTTTTGATCCCTTTCGAGGCGTAAGCTAAACTCGGTCACAGATTCGCTTGTTTTTAATTCACAATTTTGTAAATATAGGAGGGTCCTGATGTTTTCTTTCCCCGAATTTACTTTTTAAAAAATGTTTAAGCTCTATCCAGGTGTCGAATATTTAAAGAGAACATGCGGCTTCGGCTTTGCCCTCTGCTTGTGAAATTATGTACTTTAATAAAATTCTTTGCTGTGATACAGAAGCTAGACTTAAGCATTTTCACAATTCATTAGGAATGGTGATGATTTTGATTTTTACCATCGAAAGGTTTAATAAATTTTGCAAGGATATTGAAACTTCAATCTTCCACCCCAGTATTTATCGGGTTAGAATATGTCAAACTTATTTTAGAGTCGTTTGCCATTTTTATAAAGATTTATGAAAGATTTTAAAATACAAATATTATAGTAACTTGGAATTCTGACATATGTCAGCGTTTCCGCGAAATCATTTTAAGCACATATCTTGAAGAATGTTGTCAATTGTACTATACAATATAATACAAATATTCTTTATTGTACACCATCAATAAGAAATTTACATCAGATCTTAAAATTAAAGATAGAGTACAACAGGCGGTCTTATCACAAAAATGCGATTTCTTACAGACAACCAACAAAATAGAACAATATGTATGTGCTACGTAGTTGAATATTTTGTTGTGGTGTAGTTATTAATATGCAAGATGAACAGCAGTTAATATAAAATAAGTTTAGGATTTACATGGACTCTGCAAGATAGTACTCTTTTAATTTATTTTTAAATGACAGTATATTTTCAGCACTACGAATTGATATCGGTAAATAATTAGTTCCATAATCTAGCCGATGATATTGTAAACGATTTGCTGTAAAAAGAAGTTGAATGTAATGGGATCTCCAGCTGAAAAGTATTATTTGATCTTAAGTTTAGTTTGTGCGTGTCCCTGAGAAAATTAAAGCGTTATTTTATATAATTCGGAGCATTTAGGTGAAAGAGAATGCAATATAGAAAAGATAACATGTGTACATTGCGTCTTAAGCGAATTAGTAACCAGTTCAGCTTTTTACGGAAGTGAGAAACATGGTCAAATTTACGAAGCCCATAAACATATCGAATGCCAAGATTTTGAAGACGCTCCAGCTTATTCAATTGGTCTTCAGACAAATCTGAGGAATCTGAGTCAGCATAATCAAGGATAGGAAGCAGGAGGGTCTGTGCAAGCGAAATTTTAGTGGATATGGGCAGGAAATAGCGTAATCTTCTTATAGATCCTGAGAGAAAGCTGAGAATACTTTTCAGCTTACATATTCTACTTAAGATGACCAATTAAAATGCTTGTCCATTAATATTCCTAAATTCTTTACTGTCCCACCTAGAGAATTTTAACGTCTTCAAACTCAATTTGAGCTAATGTTGCATAATTTAATTTAGCTAACAAACTTGAACTTCTAAAGATAATTGCTCGAGTTTTATGTGGATTAATTGTCAACCCATACGCCTTGGCCCAATCAGATATACCGACTAATGCCCGGTTCCTATATTCAAAAAACGAGTCGTTTTGGTTAGGGATGGTAGTATTTTGTACGCTTAGTAAGATTACTAACAACGGTTGCTCGTTTCCGACTATTAATTCTAAACATTTTTTGAAAATATTGGCAACGCTCCGTTACTTTTGAACAAACTACGAATGGTTTAGCTGACGGATTACGATTCGTTGACTTCAGGAACCGGGCATAAATCATTATTAATAGTTTCTATTGCATAGGAAATCACTATCACGAGTCACTCAAAGATGAATGTCTATAAATCTGAAGGTCATCTGCATATAGGAACGTGAAAATATATTACAAGATATAATATTGATAAATAATGAAAATAATTAGGGAGATAACACACCACCTTGCGGAACAGTTGCATTTTAGTGAAGTTAACAAGTCTGTATGATGTGCTGGAATACTTTGAGCATTTAAGTGAATTACATTAATTTTTTTTGCAATAGGAGAGAACTGAGTATCCAGTGTATCACTTAAACAACGAATACTTTAAAAACTATCATCACTACTTATCCCTTGCGATTCAAAAGAGGCTGAAAAATATACTTCGTTATCACTATCAAAACTACTGTTTGTACTCCTAATAACTTATAATGTCAATGATATAAATTGTTTAAAATTTATATTCAAAGTATGTTTAATGTACTTAAAAAAAACAAATACACTATCTGTCAGTGAATTCTCGATAGAAAAACATCATTTATAATTTAGGCTAAAAAGAAACACATCCTTACTAAGACTTACAAATATTTACTTATAAATACCAAACAATTTACAATAAAAGAGATAAAAACTAAAAGTAAATTCTAGTAGTAATAAATGGAAAAAAAGGTTTACAAGAAACACACCTACACATAAAATTGCACTCACAAGTATGCATAAATCTATAAGTAACCAATACATACCTGTCTAATACTTATATTCACCCATGCAAAATCCCAGCTTAATTCCGATTCTATGAATGATGTTTATGATTATGATATGAGTCTTAAATTATTTATTTTTACTTAGTTAGAAACTAATGTAGATATATAGGAACATCAAAGATAAAACTAACATATAATAGATTCAATCTTATCAACCAAAAATTTAATTTGTAACTAGTAACAAAATACAAACAAAACAAATCAATTGTTAAGCTGCTTAGATTCTGCTAAATAATTTTAAAACACAGATATCATCATCATCATTTCAGCCATAGGACTTACACTTCGACCGGATGGAAGCGGCCTGCATCCAGCGAGACCCCGCGACCCTCATAAGGTCGTCTGTCCATCTCGTGGGTGGCCGTCCTATGCTTCGCTTGCCGGTACGTGGTCTCCACTCAAAACCTTTTCTACCCCAACGGCCATCAGTTCTACGCGCTATGTGCCCCGCCCACTGCCACTTCAGCTTGCTAACCCGGCTGGCTATGTCGGTGACTTTCGTTCGCCTGCGGATCTCCTCATTTCTGAATCGATCTCGCAGGGAAAACCCGAGTATAACCCGCTCCATAGCTCGCTGTGCAACCTTGAGCTTGTTTATCAGGCCCACAATTAGAGACACGTCTCGGTGTCGTAGGTCATCACTGGTAATACACACTGGTTAAAGACGTTTGTTTTGAGACACTGAGGTATTTCGGACGAAAAGACGCTACGCAGTTTCCCGAACGCTGCCCAACCGAGTTGGATTCGTCGATTCACCTCTATCTTGAAGTTGGACCTACCTAACTGGACCGTTTGTCCTAGGTATATATATTCGCCAGTTAAGCTAGCTTCTCGTCGGTCCTCAAAGTGCGCGTGTTGTAAGTAACTAGTGATAACCTACGCCGTCGGATGACCATTATACCTGCCATAGCCGTTTGACGGAGAGATACCGCCACCCAGGGGTTTT
Organism: Calephelis nemesis; assembly: GCA_002245505.1. NCBI lineage: Eukaryota > Metazoa > Arthropoda > Insecta > Lepidoptera > Riodinidae > Calephelis > Calephelis nemesis. The sequence continues at coordinate 65,869 of NJDD01006066.1, read as the reverse complement.
TAACACCCCGGGCTCCAGCTCTCAACCGACGCCCGTCAACGTCGGCGTCACAACTGGAGCCGCCGGGTACTTGGGGCTTTTTATATTGTGCGATCATCATTGGGAGAAGTTTGGACCATAACCCGCCACGCTGGTCCTTTGCGTGTTGGCGGGTTGCCAGAGCCTCGTCTGTTATTAGCCGGGTGCACCACGCGCAGGTGAGGTTGGCTTGGGTCCCGAAGATTGAAGGTGGGGACCCTTTTCACCCCACACAACACATAAACACAGATAACGCTAGTTATAAATACCTACTAGCAGATGTGTAGAATGTGTGTTGAGAGGTGTTTGAATAGGTATTGTCTTAACAATACCTATTCAAACATCTCTCAACTGGAAACTAGCCCGAGTTTTGACTAAAAAAAAACTAAAAAACCTGCGAGACTACAGGCTAGTTTAAAACCTGTTTTATCAAAACCGGCGCAGTAAAAAGCTAAGTTACTAATGAAAATCTTGGGGAAGCCGCAGGTACAGTTTTATATTGAATGACTTAACACTAACAACTTTCAATATTAATTGCGAGTTTTGTAATAGACCACAGCTATAATTGAAAAAATGAGAAGAAAAAGGATAAAATTACATTGAACAAATTTTTACATGAAGAACAAAAAACTAAATTGAACAAAACCTATCAATTAGGTATTGTTAAAGATGATATTTTGGTGAAAAAGGGTGTATCAATACCTATTTAAATTCAGAATTTATGAAATTAATATTTATATAGTTTTTGTGTCTTTTAGTAATAAAACCTGTGGAATACACCACTTTCTTCATTTTGTGTCGTTGGATTTGTAAGTATTTCAATAAAAAAGATTTAAAGGCATCTGGTATGTAAAGAAGTATTTTGGCCACATCTTCCAACTTTTTATAGTTTATCGGAATTTTCCATTGTAGGCTTTAGAATCAAGAAGATAAACACTATCCTGCTTTTTCGTTCGTTTCGTTCAATGTAGATGTATCACTTTTAAAAACCTAAATTTAAATGATTTATGTATCGTTTACAGAAAATTCGCTAAGACCACCGTGTAGATCTATGGGTCTTGAGTATGAAACGACAAAAAAATAAATTTTGATTTTTTGTTTGATGTATTGTTTTGTGAAAACGGTCCTCAATTGTTTAATGTCATTTAATTTCTTTATATTAAATGGTCGGTAACCTCCAGGGAAAGAATTTTGGGATGGCAATGTTAGTGTGGTGGAGTTGTTATAATGTTTAAGCCGGAATATGTGCATATATAAACAATCAATAAATTCCCTTGCGATGACACAACCGGGGCAGGTGGCATTAAATTCAAAGTGGTAATATTATATTTGTTTGCTTGTTTGGACTTTTATCCATTGTTTCTAAATTGAATTATTTTTATAATATGAAATTGAGCACCATTTCTGTAGGCACCATGACAACTGTAAATTTGTCAGTCCGAGATGATAACATTATCTCCTCAAAGTCTTAATCTTTTTACAATACCAAAGTCTTGATCATACGGCATGAAAGAGTGACCTCTCATAGGGATCATTTCCCTAATTATATAAATATATAATAAATTTAATTATATTTTTGAATTTCTGGGTGTCTTCATAAAACATTAATAATTTCCATAATGTGTTATTACAATTCTGGCCAGTACATGAATCTGCAAAAATATGCAGTTCATCAAAACCATTTCCATTTTCTTCAATATAATCATTCAAGAAAGAACATACCTCTTTTGGATCTTTACCTGCTACTTCTTCTTGGTAAATATAGAAGGTGGCCTTTTCTTTTTTGATATTATGTATGCAGAATTCATTAGAATTGAGCTGCCACAAATAAAATACTTCTTGGACAGGTATTCTTGGCAAATGTTTATTCTGAATGTAATTAATCTATTGATATAGCTATAATATTGCTATTCTGGTCTTCCTTAAACATAAATATTTTTTAAAATTGTTTTAATGCGATTCGCTTAAGCTTATGCTAAAAGGTTCTTTAGCTCTTTTAGCAGACTCCGACAAAGTTTTGCTTTTGATTTTTATTTTCAGTTCTTTACATGTCTGGCAGGTATTGTCCTGTGGCCGGCCAAATTTAATTAAAATTCTTGTTTGAAAACTTTTCTGTAATACCAGTATGATACAGGATTTTCTGGATGCTTGCTTTTGTACATGTCGTGCATCATTTTAATGTCTAGTTTTTTCGTTCAGATATTTGTGATAGATTGAATAGATAGATTAATTCAGATATTTTTCCGGTGTAATGTGCAATTTTGATGAAAAATTCAAGGTATACTAGGTAATACTATATATGTTCGATGTTACTCTGTTCTGTCCTGTCAACAGGAACTTTTTATAGTTAATAATTTATTAATCCTGCTAATTCTTTCAGTTGTCACACCGTAAGGCTTCATGAACATCTGTTTACATACTTCCACTTGACCAGAGGCAGAGTTTACAGAGAATACACATGAAAATGTTTTAGGTTTACTACGGTGTTCATTACGTGATCGTCGCCAAACTACAGGTTTAATTTCCATCATATTCTGCAAAGAAACATCTTGCTAGTTTTTTGTATTCAGATTGCGCAATTGCTCAAACATCTTGTCGTGTATCTACATCCACCAATTTTGCACAATGTCTACAGCTGCAACAATGAAGAATTTATGCTTAGTACTTCCAGAGTAAATTCTGTAAAGTTGAAAATAAATAATAAACGTTTCATTTTGGAACTAAGTTCCTTATCGCGCGTTGTGCCCCTTTCACAGATGGAAAACTTCTCACGAAAAGATGGAACGACATTTTTTGCTATAATAAGCTATTGTAAGCTGTGCGGCGTGCGCATGTTTCTCTATCTGTCTCTCTCGCTCCCTCTTTTATAGAAAGCAAGCCAAATATTTTCATTTCCATTTCGCATTGAACCATTGATTCAATAATATTGATTAATTTCGCATTGATTGATTTTGTGACGATTATGTTTGTTGAATATATACAGCTGCCGTGGTATATCTATAATGCCGTTATCTACCTGAACTTAATTTTGAGCTACAATCAAAAAACGTGGGAAAAATTTAAAACTTTGTAACTCATCGACGATAACACCAATTTGAGATCCAAAGGCACCAAAACCAGAAAAATTTGTTTCATAGCAATGGCTTCACTGTTAATCATGTGAACGAGCATTGAATGTAAGAGCCAATTTTTATTTTGCGCACTACAATTGTCAAGCCATATATGTACATAATCAATGTCTCTACTACGCAAAAGAAAATGATAGAAGGCAGACATTATGTCTTCTTGTTTTCGACCAGCAATTCCATCATGCCATATAAATGTAAAGGGCTTACTTGCGGAGGTAATCTTTCCAAGAGGTGCAAAGGTTTGGTTGAATGCTATAAGGCGCTGACAGAATATTGTAGCTGTAAACGTGTCCAATCTGGGTAGCATAATTACTTTTTCGAGATCTGCACTGTAAAATACCTGTGTACCATTTTGAGGTTGGCCTTTGTGTTCAGTGTAGAGCTCTCGTGCTTTTGTATAGCCTTTGGTGATGTTGAATCCAATTCACACAAACTGTACACTCTTCTATTACCTGACAATTAGCATCATGCGATGTCTTTTTTTGTGGAGATTATAAGTTTCGCATAATTCACACTCTTCATTTCCGAGTGTAGTAAAAGATATTTTCATGCTATTTTTAACTTGTGACCTGTATAAGCTGTACGAAATAGATTTATCGGGATAAGTCTCACAAAAATGTTTATGCATCTGAGTTATGCTAATGTCACTTGGAAGGTATCTTCGCAAAGGTGCACGTTCACGCCTGTAGTGTGGTTCTAAAGAACTAAAAGATTCAACGTGTTGATTGAGTAAATTGCGATCAAATTTCGGTGTCTTTTGGTGTTTACCACGTTTATCTGTGGAGGGATCACTGAAAGTTCTATGTAGGATCCTGTCATTTACTTTCAAATATCCTAGAGTAGTAAGGAAAAATATTTTGCATACATCTATTTTGGTACCGTCCTGATTTTTTAACGTGAAACCCCTTTTTTGATTCCTTTTTGGTTGACTTGTAATTTTTCTTTTTGGCACTGCAACACACGTATGTGTTTTAACAAATTTATGTTGCTCTTGCCACGACATATCCCAATACGCTTTATTTATAAATTCCCTTTCTTCCTCATTAAAAAACCTCATACATTTTTTGTAACATTTTTTGTTGCATCCAGCCTTGATGCTATGTTTGTTTCTTTTTTCATTTTTAGCATTCAATTTTCGTTGTCGTAAAGAAGTATCATATTTTTTTCGTTTTTGTGGAGGTTGCAATATCTCAGGTAATATAGAACAGTAATCACCATCAACAGTTTTGCTACGCTTGCGGAGGAATAATCGCTCGGGTATAGATTTTTCGCAACAAGTAGCATTAATTGAGTGTCTACGTCCCCGCTTCAAAATATGCTTATTAATAAAAGTTAAATGCTTGGTAATATCACTTGAAAAATTAGTTCGTGACCTATTCTTCTTTTTTTGAATAATCTTTTCGGAAACATCTGACATGTTGCTTTCAGAGGAATCAGATGGACAGTAATCTTTGTCAAGAACAGAATCATCTGAATCAAAATCTTGTAGACTAGTTTCAAAAACTACATTTCTACTTAGTTGGGCTTCTACATTAAGAGGAGAATCAGGTGGCGTTAATTCATTGCAAGTTAAATTTATTTCGATGCGAGGGCTTGCAATATTATCAAGATTGGTAAAAATACGATCGAGGGCAGATTTGTTCAGTAAAGCCTCTTTTAACTTATTTGTATCTAAATTTATCAAATGATGCGAGTTGTAAATTGTTTGTGTCTCACAGAATATATCAAAAATACTGCTAGTCATCGAATAATCTCTTGTATACATATTGTTAATACAAGCAGGATTAATGTTTTTTTATTCTTTGTAAATTTGACGTAGTCACGTGACTTTCATACCTTGATCATACTTAAAATAGTTTTAGTTCTTCTGGCTATAGCAGAGCTTCTGTAACAATAAAATAGATACAATAAACAAACAAAAATATTATTATGAGACAGATGTGTAGAAATATGAAACATTATCATATCCACTATTTTATTTATTATTCTAGCGATAACGGTATTTTTTAATATATCTAAAAAACTATTTCTTAGAAGTTAAAATACCAGAGAAAATTGTGCTCGGCGTGGTATTATTTAATATTTTGTATGTAATACACATGTATAGTAATATTGTTCAGTATAAATATACTAGTATCTACGGGCTTCATTCGTGTTAATTTCAGTTCCCGTTAATAATAAGAGATACAGTTTAGTAAGTCTTTAACCCTATTCATAGCAACTGTCAAAAACAAACAGGACCAACAGGACCAGTTACTTTTATTAAGTTTCTTTATATACCTCCTGACTTCATTTTAATAGGTTGAGTGTGATTACTTCAAAAGCCTGTTACAAAATTTCACTCAAGTAACAACTATCAAAAATGAACTTACCTACAGTAATAATTACGATCCTCCATCGTTGCAAATTTGGCGGGAAGAAACACGGACCGATAGGCGTCCTGTACAAGCAAGCGCTTGCAACGAACTTTTACCCGGGTCTGATCTCTGACCTAGGAATCAGTGTTGTCAGCGTTGAAATTACGATTGCCGTGTTTGTTAGGAAAAAAATCCGTGTTTCTAATGGAAAATAATGTTTAATTTCCGTAGCAAAGAATTTCATTGAGAAAATATTTTTTTAATCAACATTTATCTATAATTATTAACCAAAACAAATTGTCTTAATCATACAATGTTTTTATGCTTTCAATTTAATCATTTTCATTTTGAAACAATCGTACTTTTTTTTTATCTTTTGATTTGAGTAACATATCCTCAGTTGGCACACATTTCCTACAATCACTCCCTTCATGATTACTGACGCACTTCTTCGTTAACAATAGCCCGTTTATTGTAGATGTGATTACTGAATAGTCGTACTAAACGACGACGAAGAAACACGAACGTTGTACTAAACGAAACTAGCGAGTGCCAATCATAACAAAGCTAAGTATTTACAAATCGTTGTTAGGGTATTCCCCTTGTTTGTTCGGATACACTAACACGCGATGGAGTTGGCTTGGGCCGGTAGGACATTCCGAGTTTCCGTAGATTATGCTACAGAAATGGTTTCGATGTCGTAGACCGTAGAATCTTAGTAATTCAAGCAAAATTTCCGTAAAACACGGCAATTTCCGTAGCAATGGCAACCCTGCTAGGAATCTAGGAATGTCGCACCCCGCCGCCCGCCCCGCCGGTGCGGGCGCTGGGTGTAGTTATTTAACGGCACTATAGGATATCACAGTGATATAACGACAATTATTACTCTAATATTTAAGGACTAATATTTTTTGGTTTATTTTTAAAATACAATTATTGTCTTATAATGTACAAAAGATAGAAATATTTTATATCAAATGTTAAGCTATACTGCCGTTAAGCTTCGTGAGCCACATTTAAGTCTGATTATTATTTCAGTTTACGGCGTTATTGCGTAACAAACGTTATCGAAACGTATTAAAAAAGAATAACAATAAAATAGTCAAAGTCTTTTAACCTCTTTCTAATGTGCAAAACAACTTACAACGGCAATCTAGTGAAGCAATCGTAAGAAAAAAAATTATCAAAATATAAGTTAATGAACTGTAGCGGCTATATTGACTCTTAAAGTTTCTTAACGACGTTTATGCTTATTGCACACGAGAAGAAAAAGTATTTAACGGCATTGTTATTAAACTTATTTCTAAAACTATTCAATATTTCAAAAATCGCGTATTACAGGTGATAGAGAATTTTTTTCTTTATAATATTACATTAAAAGTTGAAATTCAATCAAATGTCAGTTAACGGCGTTCTAGTTATGCTACGGCAGACAGGTTTTTTGTACATAATAATTAATAAAAAGAAATAATAATAATGGAACTTCGTTCCACCCGTGTGTCTCTTGATACCTCTTAACTTTTTTTTAAATAATTTATTTCGAGAATGGCAATATGTATGTGTTCAGATACGTCAACTGGTTGCTTGATTACACCCGAATTATTTTCTTTACAGTAATGTTTTTATGTTGTATGGAAAAAGACGTAATTTCATACAATAATTCAGTATGACCATGGATAAATATTTTGAATTGTCCGTAGTTAGATTAAATAAATCTGACCAAAAGCATAAGAATGAATGTGGTCAGATACGTTTTAAAATGTTTTAATAAAATTTAGTTAAAAGTTACTAGCCGGATCGCTTTACCTTTTCCCCGTTTTGGTCCGGGCTCCTTTGCAGAACAGACCATCTGCGCTCCTGCCAGGCAGCTCGTAAAAGGCTAGCATAGTCTTACTTTAAACGTTACATCTGACTAGGTGGTAGAGTTTCACAGCCACTGGCTCGGATTAGTACCACGGCCTTACCTATTCCTGCCGCCATAACGTCAGGTCTTTCCGTTATCGTGTTCCAGTTCGGAGGATAAGGTAGCCTATAAACTTACTTTTACTCGAGGATTAACATCAAGGCCTCAAGTTGGCAACGCAACTTTACCACCTTTGGTGTCTCTAGGCGGCCCGAATTTCTAAGCATTAGGAAATCTGTCTGCTTGTTTGCTTTCCTATGTCCGAAAATAAATATTAAGTAAATACCAGAAAAATATAAGAAAAATTACAAATATAACAAATGAGTCACATTATCGCCCAGCCGGTAGACTTCTACAATAACTGACACCCAGGCCACAGGACAGCGGCTAATCTATGACACATTATATGGTGTCTCTTACCATCAAAAGAGCCGTGTACTGGTTCGTTGTCTTTTTATACAAGAGGAGGCAAACGAGCAAATGGGTCACCTGATGGAAAGTGATCACCTCCGCCCACGGACATCCGCAACACCAGGAGTATCACTGAGAATGAGGACGCTTTTTATTTAAGGTTCCTAAGTCATAATCGTTTAGGAATTCCTCCATCGGTAACTGATTCCACAAAGGTGTTGAGCGGGGTAAAAAATGTTTTCGAAATCGCACAGTTGTAGATCGCCACGCATCAAGATGATGGGCATGATACTTTAAACTGTGACGCGATGTCCGAAGGTGGATATCAGCACCTAGGAATCAAACCAAACAACTTCTAAGAGCATTCCTCATGATAGTTGCGGTACACGTTATAAAAATATGAATTATTTTGTTTACAGGTTGAGCAACTTATGTCAAATATAGAAGACATGAAATTAAACGGGAAGGAGTATTACGGCGTCGCTAGATACAAAGCAGCAGTACGGAAATATCATAAGTGCTTACGATATTTGTCATTTGTAAAAGATCTGATCACACGTGAGAGAGAGCGCGAAAGAAGATTGGAAGATAGCAAAGGAACTAATAAGATATCTCGAAATAATGTTTCGTTGGCGTTTACCCCAGCGGATGACTCATGTACGTATTAATCAAATTTCTATATGTATGTAAAAGTCGTGTTGGTTAAACTTTTTATAACTCAAGAGCGGCTGAATCCATTTGGCTGAAAATTGATGGGGACGTAACTTCGAACCAGAAGAAAAGACATTTAATAGTTTTGTATTCAGTTTGGCTGCGAGAAAACTAAGAAAAACATTTTATTTTTCCCATGTAAACTGAACGGGTGGAAAGATGTTCACCGGAACAGCTAGTTTAAAATAAATCTAAATCTGTACTAATGTTATAAAGCTGAAGAGTTCGTTTGTTTGTTTGGTTGAACGCTCTTATCTCTGGAACTACTGGACCTATTTGAAAAATTGTTTTAGTGTTAGATAGCCCATTTGTCGAGGCAGGGTATATATTATCATCATGCTAAGACCAATAGGAGCAGAGCACCAATGAATAATATTTCAAAATCGGTGGGTATATTTGTCTTATTGAGAGCTTCCGCTGCGTGCACTGCGTAAGCCCTTAAAGTTTCGCAAAAATTATGTACTACAGAATTGTTCCTTTTTAAATTTCTAAAAAAAGTCAGCGACAGCATGTTTCTATCTCAAGGTTAGCTCACTATAACCTTTTTTATGTTAACCAATTTTGTTTTAAACTAATGCAATATTTGCGTAGGTGTTTTTATAAACATGATATTAATACTTATCTAAATGAGTACGTTATTCATCACAAATATTTAATTTAAAACAAAATCGCTCCTCGTTAGTTAAAGGGCGCGCGCGGGGTGCAAGCGCAACGAAACTGCGGGCGCACGAATATAAAAGTAATAAGGTATTATGAATGACAATTTTTGATGTCCGTGAGTTCTGAAGTTTAGGGAATGAAATGGTTTAATATTTCAAACAATAAATACTAGTTTTGATTTCAAAAATCGATTATCCTACCGCTTCTGAACCTTCTGTCCAACCCTGTACCCTTTGAAAAACTTCATTGTTTAGATATCATTTTTAAATCCCGACGGAAAGAGCAAATTAATAAGCTTGACTTGTCTTTGTTTGTCTGTCTGTGGCATCATAACTTTTGAATGGAAGGACCAATTTAAATGACATTTTTTTGCTTGAAAATATATGTGATCGAGATAGTTCTTAGGTACGGTTATTAGCTATATTACATTTAGGTTTTGTTGACGGCTGTTGAACATTTTAAATTTAAGTGTTACTTAAATATATGTAAATATTATGTACATATTTTTACTAGGTTGTTTTGCCACCTAACATCCTCTAAACGGCTGAAACGATTTGGTTGAAATATTGTGTGCATATTTGAATACATCATATTTGAATAGATACACAATTGAACCAGGTAGGGAAGTAATTAAAAGCTGTACGAAGGTCAGGAAATAATAATAAAATAACGTCCAGTGTAGAGCAACACTACCTACCATTTTTGTGTATTTTTTTTAGATGAGAAGACTATAGCCTCAAGCTCACTCCAGTGCCAACTGAACCTGGCCGCCTGCTACTCTAAGCTGAGAGACTTCCGAGCCTGCATTAACTGCTGTAATGAGGTGTGTATGCGCTTATCTATTTGGCCACCTCGTTGGTCGAGTGGCTAGCGTATACGCCTAACCGCGTGGCTCGGGTTCGATTCCCGACGGGGGCAGGCGTTTATGTGATGAATTTTGATATCTGCATTACCGGGTATGGGTGTTTATTAAATGTATTCTGGTATCTAAATAAGTATTTCTAAGTATTAGAATCATTGCCTAACACCCATAAAACAAGCAGATAATTTGCTTACTTTGCGGTTAAATTCAATTTGTGTAAGTTGTCCAGAGGTATTTATATATTTATCTATCATTGTTCGTACTGTCGTTTATTGCGCTTCAAAGAATATGGTAAGGGAATACATAAGTTAATTTTCCGTCTGTATTTCTTATTGAGGATACGAAATTGACGGCAGGCTGTGTGGTTAAAAAAGTATTTTCAAGAGGTCACAACTTAAGCATTTTTAAAGAAACATAAGTATTGTTTCCATACATACACATATTCACGCCAAGTCCCTTACGAAATCGGCAGAGGGTATCGAGTGCCAGTATAGTTTGGTTAGTATAGTTTCATCTTAGATTCTTTCTTCCTTTCCTATCAGGTGTGTTGGTCATTGTAAAATATATTATTAGTGTTTTTTACGAAGAAAAAAAACATGTTGACTGTCAAATCGAAAGAAGAGGCTACTACAAGTTCTCACTCACACTACACAAGTAGAAGTACTCACACACTTTTAAATTAAATTCTATATAACGAGGAGGTCCGACCCACTGGGTTTTTTTCAAAAGCAGGGCCGTCAGCTATGCTGACGTCACTGCTTTGGCTACCAGGATCACTCATTGCAAGTAATTAAAGCCTTTGGAGTTTTAACAATAATTTTATTGTAAGCCTACTAGACTAAAATATTACAATATTAAATTTATAAATGTTACTCACAGGATTTTTACTGCTTTGCTTAACCACCGTCCTCGGCAGAAATCCACCAGAGTGTGTCGCCCTAACATTCATTTCTTAAATAATTTGTAAATTCATAAAATGTTTTTTAAACGTTAGTTTAGAAAGAAAGAAAAGAAAAGAAAGAAAATTATTTATTTGCGGAAATATGTGTGTAAATGAGATGTTACAAAAATATTTAAGTATATCAACATATTCTACCATATTTTGGTGTGCAAATATTTTAACATTTATAAAAAATATTATTTAATAAGGTATATATGCTTTAACTTCTAAGCCAATTGTTTATATTTATAACTAGATTAATTATTTATTTATAAACATTTAATAACTATAATTGAATTTAACCCTGTCTACCGTAAACTACCACCGTTTCCAAACCTAGCCAGACAGGAGAAGAAACGGCGAAACAAACTCCTCGGCCACCATACCTTTCATTATATTTGGTTAATAATTATTAGCTGTTTTACTATAAATTCTTTTCTACAAGAAAATCTTTGACACTATAATATGTTTTATCTAACAACAAGTCAAATACCTTCCTTCGAAATCTTTTTAATGGAAGAGATTTGAGATTATCAGGAATTTGGTTGTATATACGAATGGACATGCAGTAAACATTATTTTTATAAATATTAAGTTTTTGGTTCGGCACATGCAATTTCTCACTATTTCTAAAACACGAAATTCCCAACGTTTCAGCATTTGTTTTAAACAAATGATAATGTTTTTTTACAAATACACATACAGCCAAGATATACAAACAAGGTAAAGGTAAAATTTTAAGAGATTTAAAAAGTGGTTTGCATGAATGCAATTGGTTAACACTACATATGGCGCGAATACATTTCTTTTGTACTCTAAAGATTCTAATTAAAATTTTTATTTTAGATTATTTTATTTTTAAATTCTAATATTTATTTTTCAAAATACACTTACGTCATAAAGTCGTGATACACTTTTAATTAATTTCAGATTACTTCAATACAATTTTTGACTAAACTTAAATAATTTGTAAATTCATTAAATGTTTTGTAAACTTTGGTTTTTAATTTAAATTATTTTATTTTAAATTCTAATATTTAATTTTCTAAATACACTTCGTTTAAATAACATCATCATAAAACATTCATTTCCGCAGTTTACGAATACAACAAATAAATTATTTATGACTAAATCCTTTACGCGTAAATTAATTAAATCATTTATAAAGCTTAGTTTTAACCTCCAGTAATTTTATTGTAGCTACAAACATTTAAACTTTGAAAACTGTTTTTACGCAATTTATCCAGTTCCGGTAAATTACAATAATTCGAATTCTATTTTTAACAGACCCAAACATTAATTCTAAATTAGTTATAATTTTTAGAGAAGCTAATTAAATCAACGAAACATTTTATTTTAAGCTTTGAAGATTTTTCAATTAAAATTATCGATGTTAACTTGGGTCACCATACAAAACATTAGGTAACTAATGTTTGGTTTAAATATTTTACATTGATAAACTAAAAATACAAACTCGTTAATTAATTATTTGCAAATTAAATAAATTTTCAATTACTTAAATAATATTTAGTTCCCTTTTTGTTATGAAAGGGTTTATTTTTGTAGGCTTCGCGTCGACATATATAATCGCAAAAAATGCTGAGCTAGTAAATAGATAGTTACTATAATCAACATTGAGGCCGATATATTTGTAGTCTAATAGATATGTAGTCTATGATCTTTGTGCACAAAACATCTTGGACATCGATCTAACTAATCATTTTAGGGAACAAGATATGTACAAATATTGCAAAACAAACGACAAGAATAAATACCCTGACGTTGATTTCGAAATGCGATTTAGAAGTAGAAACAAAAAAATAAATTATGTATTTCCTTGGCGCATTTTTGAAGTGTGACCAGTAGACACGTCAAAAATTAAACGATTTGTTTTGAGGGACTAGGAGCCTACAATTAATCTAAACAAGCAGATCTATTATATTGTTTAATATAATACTTTACAGACTTTTTAACATTTACTAAAATGTTATCGGACTGGCGAATAAATTGATGCGGTATTAAATTATCGATTTCTAATGTTAAATAAATAAAATATAAATATCTCTTGACAAGGCACACAAATTGAATCTAACTCCAAAGTAAGCAAACTACATGCTTGTGTAATGGGTGTTATTAAACGGTTCTAATACATAGAAATACTTAAATAGATACCAGAATAAATTTAATAAACACCAAGACCCGGAAAATGCAGACATCTAAATGTTCGTCACTCAATTGCCTGTAGTGTAGTTAAGCGTGTACGCTAGCCATTTGACCATAGCGGCTGTCAATTTTTAATGTTAGAGCATTATAATAAAACTACAACTATTTTTAGGTTCTTCACATAGAACCAAACACAGAAAAGGCGTTGTACCGTCGCGCGGATGCAAATTTCGCACTAAAAAACTATGAAGCAGCACTGACCGACCTGAAGCTCGCCATCAAGGTGTGCCCCAAAAACGAAGCCGTCAGAAAACTCCTGGACGAAGTTAATAGGTCCAACAAAAACTACAACGACATACAAAAGCAACGATTGTCCAAGTTTTTTCGTGACCAAAAAGAAAAAGTGTCAAAAATCGGACACCACTGAAATGAAACTCAGGGTTATGATTTATAAGCTTTGATAAGTTACACTAATGATTTATACTGATAAACATAACGATGATGATGGATACAAAATATTAAAAATTTGGTCGCATGCTAGTTCAATTAGAACGATTTTAATTACACATAACCATGCAATGTTTTACAATAGCCGACCGCTAGACGTTTGTTAGAAGACAGGTTATGTTGATAATTTAATTTATTCAAGTTTAAATTGTTTTATTCTTTGTTTTGTTTATATGGTTTGTTAGCCTAAAGGTTGACTTCGAGGGAAAGCATATAGCATTAAGTTCACCTTTTGTACTCACAATTTTATTTGTGTACAATAAAGTTTAAAAAATTAAATAATTTATGTCACCATAAGTGACTATTGCAAGATCATGATTAAAGAAGCTTACAATTGGTAAGGAAGACTGATGCCGGTTAACATCTGATTAGAAATAGTCACTGCCATTCATTATTATTATTATATAATTATCAATCATATAAAATGTATTTAAATATATTTGAGTTTGACAAGAAAAACCAAAACCTGTTTTATTAACAAAATGGCAAAAATCACTTTCAAACATTTTCTATGATCGTTGAAGGCAAGTAGACAGATTTCCTGATGGTAAGAAATATACACGATATCATACGACATACGATATATAAAAAGATGTATAGATTTGACGTAAACCATATTTTTAGGATTGATTATTAGTTTTTTGAAAGAAAGAAATATTTTATTATTAGTGTATCTGGTCAAAGTTAACTGTCAGTGACTGTAGTCAGATATAGGCTATTGGATAAATGGTCTACAGGACTGCCGCCCAACGCCTCTTCTGCCTACTAGCCTAACTAATACCATAACAAGATAATGTTATTAACTTAGCCTAATATAGATATAATCCATATGCATTGGATGTGATATTATTGTTCATTTTGTCTTGTAAATGTAATATATTCGTAAGCGGTAATAAAATCACTGCCATTTTAAAATATTGATATTAAATTAAGTATTAGTTGGAATTGCTTTAAAATTTAAGACTATTGTCTTTAGCGCGATATTAAGTGCAATTTTGGTTTTAATTCTAACGTGATAAGGTATAAATTGGCATATACCGATTAGATTATAAGACAATCATTGGTGCTTTGTTATTGGAATATATGTGTGTTTTTCTCAGAAATGGGCCAGATCGAGAACTTGTAGAAAGGTATTTAACTATAGACCTTGTGACGTATGACCTAGTGTTGAAAATAGTCTTTGGTATTCTCGCCTGTGTCTGCTATTTGAGATAATACTTGAGACAAATTTTAGCTTAAAGCATTAAGGATAGGGTGGATTATTATATTAATTTTGCGAGTAGTAAGAGGAGTTGTTAGCCTCCCATTTTGCCCTTTCCAAAAAAACTCGAAAGAATCGTTTCATAGTTATCGTCTTGCTTCGCTGTCTTTACGACGCAAATAATTTTAAACGCAGTGAAACTGCAGAGAAGCCACTTCTATTTCGCTATTACGTCATCTAATTACACAAAAAAATTGAGTATTTGTTCGATATTGCCTTCCATTGGAATTCCATAGTCCGATCCAGACTTGGTGGCAATCACCACCTCGCAAGTACGCTCTTTTAATTTGACTAATATTAACTTATAATTTGCCAGATCCGTTAACATATGACGGAGAAATCGATTTTTGATTTTTTGATGCTTAACATAAATTAGGGGTCAAAATATAACCTTCTTCTTTTCGTTAAAAAAGAGATCGAATGGTCTTTCTTCTTTTTGTGAATTCGGTCAGTGGCTGAAAGCAAAATCCATTCTCTTTGAGCATTGTCAGTAACTGACATTAAAAAATTTAATCGACAACATTAGACGTCTTAAAGAAACGATGGTAAATAACGATTTAAATAATTCGTTTGAAAATGTTATATAAATTTTAATCAAAACCCCTTTTTAATATTACGGTCTGTTTGATAAGTGACAAACTATTAAAAGATGATTAAAGAATTTCTTCATAAGATTATTTCGTGTTTCGGTAACTATTTTGCTACTGTCACAATGTCAGACTTGGTGATGGAAGAGCGACAAGCATTATAAAAGTTTCTGATTGGCTTGTCGTCTTCTTTCTATTGCTTTTTACATTGCTTTAACGAAGGGTATTTCTAACTTTTTGATCTCACAATATTTTGATTTGCCAAGGTGTGAAATTCTTGTCTCGTGTAAGATTATGTAATTACGAATTATTTTATCCAGATTTTTAGTTTCGCATTTTCAAAATCCCGCCAAAATTAATGTTAGTTTTTTAATTTAATTTTTAACATTAGCATCTGTCAGTAGTCAAGTATAACGTGTTTCATGTAAACCGATATAGCAAAATCGCGCTTAAATTATTCAAAGTCGTCATGAAAAGTTTTGTGAGGGTAAAGCGATGACCTCCTTACTCAAGCTCATTTAGTGAGATTTGGCGGCTACGAGGAAATACACGATACACTAATTTCTTAACAAATACGTCATTTATGCACATAAACTGAACAAAATTTTACGAAATGTCACAAAAATTTACTAATATTATTAAATTCAATAATTTCGAAAGAACTGCAACCATCTTTTTATTCCAAACCGGTGACATTATTTACGAAAAGCCAAACCACTATAAATACACAATCCCTATATAAAATTACTCTTTGTTAATACGTTAATGTGCATATAAAAATCACATAATGTCGAAATACGAGTTTTGGCCACAATTTAAACATTATTTTAAAATTACAAATTATACCCACATTTGTATTTGTTGTAGTATATAAATCAAAATATTTAATAAAATAATTTCCAAATTTTAATCATTATATTATTTTGACTTAACAATGGATTTCTCGAAATTTTTGTCAATGCAGTATCATTTGTAATTGTAATGTAGCAAGACGTATTTTTAAGTAATTAAAACATTTACACTAAAATTTGGGAAAAAGCTATAATTTTTTAAAAGTATATGAATATGATGTGCGCGCAAAAAATGGCGCTATTGTTTATATCAGCGGTCGGCAACCCGCGACCTGCCAACGTCTTACTTGCGGCCAGTCAATGTTTGG
Source organism: Calephelis nemesis (assembly GCA_002245505.1). Taxonomy (NCBI): domain Eukaryota; kingdom Metazoa; phylum Arthropoda; class Insecta; order Lepidoptera; family Riodinidae; genus Calephelis; species Calephelis nemesis. The sequence goes on along the minus strand of NJDD01006066.1, from coordinate 49,202 downwards.
TAAATAAATTATAAATATAAAATAAATGCATGAATGATATAATATACGACGTATAGTGTGGAATCAGCCTTAAGAACGCTCTTGTCTCCGCCCATTCTCATTTTTTCTTTGGGACATGACCAATTAATTATAAGTAGGTATATTTGGCTTCTTGGGTAAATATTACAAGTGTGGCCCACCTTAGTCTATTTTGCCGCCTTTTGGCCCTTGATTGCCAAAAGGTTGGCGACTGCTGGTTTATAGCATCAATATTTCATGAATTATCGTTTCAAAAGAAAACATGCGCTTAAGGCATAATTATTAAATCATGTGTTTGTGTAGTTTATTATGTAGGTAATCATTGGCTCACCCAGGCCACGGCATATGACAAGCGAGTAAAGTAATATTTATTGAAATATGACCAATATCAACTGATGATTTGGAAAAATAATTTATTTGTAAATAGGCATTAGGCAGAAACCTGTATGTGACTTTTTCCAATATAGATAACTACAGTTTTGAAAGCAAACAAAGCTAAGAACATGAGGTTGTGATATTTTTTCACATTTTTCAAGACTACGTTATTCTTTTTTTGGTATCAGCCTCTTCCATTTGATGTTTAAATCAAATAACATATATACGAAAACCAGAATTTTATAAAAGCTAATATTTTTCCAAAATTTTAAATTTTATTTTGTAAATCTGTGTGCCTGTGTGTGTGTGTTTGCGTATAATTTTATTTTCTATGTAAATCAACGAACAGGATATACAGGGTTACTGGTAACTAACGCTTATCCGTTCTAGAGCGGATCTAGTACATCATACAAACAAACAAACAACTTTTAGATAATCGCCAAAAAAAGAATTTGTTTAGCCATACAAAAATTTCTCGTCCTTGGACAAAATGTTGTAGCATAAAAATGTTGCTTTTAATGTACTAAAGCCGCCTTAGAACGGTTATGCGTTAGTTACCAGTAACCCTGTATAACAGACTGAGTTTATGTTTACTCAAACAGATGTAAATTACAAACAAAAATAAAAGTGCAGGCTTGTGCACGTCGAGAAAAAATCTGACATTTTTAAAATTTAATGTTGACTGATAGTAATATATATATATGTTAGTCAGATGATTCAGTAGCTCTTTTTACTTATGAACCTTACACAGTCGGGTGCAAGAGAGAGTGAACGGCGCTTGCATATGTCTGTATGTAATAATGTAGATTAATTTATTTTGATTTTTATGTACTTTAGTATATTTAAATGAAAGCTTCCTTAAGCTCATTAAGGTTGTCCACATACGTTTGGAATTCCTTAACGAAATTTCATTTCGAAATATCGTTCACACAAATCCACTCAAATTCGAACGTATCCGGCGGACCTAAAGTTGTATTTTTTCTCCTGCTAGCGGAATGTCCGTGCTTTCGTTCAAGTTAAATCGCTTTTTAATTCTCTAGTGTGCGGGTAGCTAGAGAAAAGTTTATACCTGTGTCGGTATAAGTCACTCACAGTATATTTTGTTCTACCAGTTTCGCTAATTAAAGATTTTCAGAATCTCTTCAAAATTACAGATATTATAACTATTATAAGAAATGTTTATATTTCACAAATGATTAAAAATTTTATAAATACTTAAATAATAATTATCTAAGATACCGCGGTAGTTTAATATTTATAAAACAAATACTACATTACAAACATTTTAAAAAAAGTGAGTTAACAGGTTAGTATATTTCCCTAATTTATGTAAACCATAACTACGTTCTTAAATTACTTATTGATGGATATATAGTGATGGATATCCACTTAAATAGTTTTGAATTGGGCCCAAATACGCAAAAATAAGAAGAGTTTTACGTCATATTTGGTGTTGACTTGAAAATACTACAAGAACTTGGATGTTATGGTTGATAAAAATTTGAGTAAAATAGTTTATATTTAAAAATTTTTGATGTATATCTTCTCCAATTTCCCTACACTTAGATTTTTTTTACATTTATAAGAAACCAACCTCGACGAAGTGTACACACAACTCAGCATGAAAATCAATCGAAATAAAGAAATCTTGGGGATAGGATTAATCTTTCAAATGTGTTTAATGGTGGGATATATTCCATCTAATAAAAATGAAATAATCGACTACTTTATGAAAAGTGATACGTCAGTATAATTTAATCTTAATTTCCCCTATTATTTTTTTTAAATAAATTTAACAGGACAAAAAGTTTTGCAAAAAAAATGTGGGTATCTCAGCTTTTGTTTTGCAGACATAAAACTACCTTGGTATCAGAACTATTGTATTTTTAACCACAGAGTAAGAGTAAGTAATACGTTGTTAAAATTAACTGTGAACATTTGTAAATTTTAAACTGTAATTGCCCTGAAGATACTTTAAAAGGCAAAACCGTGGGTCACAGATGCCACCACTCATGAATACTGGTAACGTTTATATTTTATTTTATTTAGCGAACTATCGACCTGGCAGGAGAAAAAAATACTGTCCCAAGCAGGAGGTAATTGCTACGTCCTTCCTGCATGTTAGCCATCGAGCCGAATGAGCAGGAACAAGTAAGTACTATGCTTCCATGTGGCACAGTATAACTATTTCATATTGGTGTTGCAGAAATAAATTTGTCTAGATAATATATGTTTTAAGTTTATTTTTCTATGTTTTTATTAGCGTTACGTTGCGGTGCGTTTGCGATGACTTGGGGAGCGTAGGAAATTGTATAATATTCTGATTTGTATTATTTACTTTAATGTAATTTGTTGTTATGAAGTGAATGTTAGCTGGTTTTGGCAGTTTATTTATGTACCGAATGGTGGTGAACGAGAATTTTCGGTTTGATTTATGATGATGGAACAACTAATCATAATATAATATGAAAACAGAATTTATACTCTGCATCGTCGGCACTTGGTGGAATTCATACATACTTTTCAAAGATCACAAATTATTATATGGAAAAGTGCAAGTGTTATTTTAAATGTATGTATATAACAGCTGGTTGGGACTGAACATTTTAATTGGATTTAGATAGCGGATTTGCTCAGCAATGCTAAGGCCTAACGTTGAAACTCGAGCGAATGCGGGCGCGGGCGCACGCGTCGGAACACCGCGAGCGTGCGCTCTATCGCTTCTGGTATAACCGCGATCTCGAGCGTGTACAGTTGTATCGAGTAGATTACCATAGTTATTTACTAGTTTATTATTTGTCAAAAAGATGACAACGGAAACAACGTCGACTGCCTAACCCGTTGTTGATAAGCCGGATGCTCAGCGGAGAAAAACCGTCCGCCCCGCGTGTGACAGTCTGTCTCCCGCGTCCGCGCTGTCCGTACTATTTTTTACTATACACAAGCGAGCGTGTGCCCGCGCGAGTTTTAGCGTTAGGTCTAAAACAACGACACTGATACATACGATTTTAGTCAACGGTACTAATATACTTAATATATAAATTATAATAGATACAGAAACAAATTTAGTAAAACTCTACCTTCCTATAAATATAGACGTCTATGTGAATGACACCAATGTCCGGCAAGAATCGAACCAGGGCCCCGTTGATGATTGAAGTGTACTCGGATTACGATTAGTAGATTAGTTGATATAAATAAATTGTGCAAGTTTATTTTATTTCTTGCTAGTATGTTATAATAGTAATGGGAAGTAGTTATTTATTATTAAAATAAAAAAAAACACCAATTATTAATTCGACAATAAAAAATTGAAAGCAAAAAACAACAGCTTAATTTGTTGTTACAATCAAAATAAAGCGCGAGAGTTTACAAGACAATAAGTTGTTTTAATTATGGTAAGCATATAACTTGAGCGCTCAACTAACAATTTTTAAGATTAAACACATCTAAATTATTTTTTTACTGTTATAAAAAGCAATAGAATAGTTTTAGTTTCTAAGAACTCAGTCTGATTAATAGGCGAAAATCATCTTATCAAAATAATATGAGGGTTGCCTGTTAAGTAGCCATAAAAAATAAAATGCTTTTGTTTTAATCTGATACGAACAATGTGGATAAAATTCTATTACTATGATACTTATATTTGTATAACCTACTTTAATGTAAAACTCCTAATAAGTTTAAAAATACGCTTCGTGGGTAATAAATAAAAGTCATGATTTGTTTCGGAATCGAAGTTTAGTTATTTGTTTGTGCTTTGTTTGAAATGTTTGATCGGCAATCTTGGAATTGCAAAAGTTTCGGTTACGAAGCAAAATATTCTCTTGTTGTAGATTAAGCCAAGAATTGTTAAAAATAAAACTTAAATGCTGTCTAATTTTAGATGAGTAAGAGGATGTCTGTGGATGTAGCACGTTTATGACATTTAATGTATTTTAGATGACCCAGTTTTAGTTAATTACGTATAACATAGCTTTAATTGACTATTAAAATAATTAAATTCATCGCCAAACCGCCGTTCTGATTTTAAGCATAATATTTTGGTGTTACTGTTTAATTAAAAATATTGAAATAATAATATAAGCGTTTTAACGCAAGCACTGATTATGAATGTAATATACGAATTTTGTAATGGGCTTTTTGTTTAATTTTATTTCTAAGTTTGAAACCCAATAATTTCTAAAATCCTCGACCACTCCACTATAGCAAGTGTTTACTGCGTTTGTGTTTTAACTGTCAAAATGTATGGTGATATTCTCAGCACCTTTAGCGGATAATCAAAACAACTAAGCCCAGTTCCTATAGTCAACGAGCCATAACCCGTCAGTATAAGCATTGGTAGTTTGCTTTAAAGTAACAAAGCGTTGCTCATATTAATATATATAAATCTGGTGTCACAATGTTTGTCCTCAATGGACTCCTACACCACTTAACCGATTGTAATAAAATTCGCACACTATGTGCAGTTCGATCCAACGAAGATTGAAGATCGAAGAAAGATTCGAGCGAAGCCGGAACGGGCAGCTAGATTTTGTACTATCATATAAATAACAACCATTCGTAAGCAAAATCGCTTATTTCTTGAATATAGGAACCGGTCCTTAATGAATCGATGCATTTGGACCTTAAACACACACGTGGAAGTGAATGAGTGTGAAAACTCACACTCAGGAAATGGATTTGCATATATCCTAGCAGATTACCTAGGTACTAAAACTACGTACAAAAGATGCACAACCGACAAATAAACTTTCCGTCGCGACTTATTAGACGGAAAGGCTCATATTTATCTGAGCGTACACGCCCGGATCACACTCATGACCAATGACAAAAATGACACACATTACCAATTATGGACCAATCCTCTCCTCAAGAAATAACTCGTGTAAGGTCGTATACGTATTATTAAATTACTGATCTTTAGTATTATGAAGTAATTTTACATCTGTCATCAGGAGAATTCGACTGCACTTTACGAAAGTCGAGCAGATACAAATGTATTTAGTGATGATCACTGGGTAATGTATACATCAATAAGCTGTCAAATGTCTCATGTGACCAACAGAAATACAACAGATATAGCAAATGTAAAACACGTCATTGAACAGCTATTTGATGTACACTTTACCAGTGATCATCACTGAAAAGATAATAGCCCCCGCAGATATAGATGTATCTGCTTCAGATATATATCCATACCTGCTCGACCTTCGTGAAGTGCAATTGAATTCTCGTGATGACAGATGTATCTGCTCAACCTTCGTGGAGTGCAGTGGAATTCTCCTGATGATGCTTCGGTTACGTAGCGAAACGTACATTGAGTTTTTAGTAGTGTGTGTATTGGTGGTATAAAAACAGTTTAGATGTGTCTGTTGTGTGGAGCTGGATACATTTGGGGGTCTTTGGCTTCCGGTAAGTCCAATTCATTCGTAGCTCACTGTTTTTTCTGATTCGTCACACCATAATACGTATAATTTTTTTTTTTGCGGAAAATTACAAATTAAGTCGTTTTATTTGAAGTTAATTATGCATTTAATTAACTAGTACGGTCATTTACTCTTTAAAATATGTCAGATGTTAGTTTATAAAACAGACAAGTAAGAGAACACGTTGAATTGAATTCTGAATAACTAAAAACGTCAGCTGGCTCTGGCGGTAGAAAAAGGAAAGGTGAAGCGCGGGAATAAGTCGGCTGACATACCCGCGTGGCGCGTTCCACCTTTCACAACTTGACAGGCATGATTGAGATTGCCGACCTAATTAATTTGAAATCTACAACCGTTTAGTTTTTCTCTCAACGCGTTTCGTAGCCCCTTAAATTGAATTATTTTACTTGCCGCACTCTCAAGTACCATAGGATATAGGAAAATAAAACAAAATATTTTCAAAATTGTTTTATAAAACACAATAAATACAGGCTATAACATAATGACAACCAACAAGGTGGGTACGCGCTACGTGCACAGGACGGCAAGTGTCAACATAACAATAAAATAAGGTGATTACAAAATATGGTAGCCTTACAATTATAATTACCTAATTGTACAAGGCTCGTTGGCAAAACATCTGACTTTATCCACCATAGTTATTTTAACCTAACATTATAAACTTGCTTAAAATTATATAAATATTAAATACAAAAAAACGCATTATCCACAAAATATGACAGATCCAAAATATGAGACATTAATTTAATTAATAACTGAAACCTCTTATGGATTAACGACAAAAGCCTAGAATAGTTGCCAAAACTACATAATCAAAAATTATGTTTAATGTATGTGTGCTTGTCTGAATGTTGCTTTAAAATTTACTAGACATATGACGGTCATACAGCGAGTTTAATGCAAACTAAAATCGTCTTTTTACTTTTACAGTGCAAAATAAATTTTCTCTGTGCTGTCTTCTGGGTCTTAGAGATCTATTTACTTAGCTAATTCGTAGTTGAAAAGCTAAATTTCAAACATGATCAACAACGGAAAAACTTGAAACCTAGAATCACATAAGCTCAACTGTATAAAATTATGTTGAAAACTGTTTAGGCCGGAAGCTAACAGTAGTTTATTTCGGATTGACAACATCAAAAATCCTTAAATTGAAGATTTGTCATCTTTGAAATTTAACATCACAATAATTGTACCTACCGCGGCGCATTATCGCAAATCTTAACACATACAAAAAATTTAATAATTGCTGATTTATGACAGGAAGTAGACAGTTTATAAGCAAAAAAGTTTCAAATATACAGTTTTTGTTTTGTTTAAGTATATAATTTAGTTGTTTAAAAATGTATTCCTGAACATTTACTCCTGATGTTATCAATTGACAAGATAAATCAAAATTGACAAAAGCGAGTAGGTACAACAATACAAGATCGCAGGAGCCCTTCTAGTTTCACTCATTAACCTTAATAGATAATTTCCATACATGGCTAACATACATACCTAATAAAGGATGGATTATAACAACGACAGTCACGATAACATTAAGCATGATTTGTAAGACGACATGTAATTTGTGAAGTGAATGAATGAATTTGTGAAAAAAAAATTAAGGTTGCGGTTTTAGTCTGTCGACGATATTATTTAATAATTATAGGAAGGACAAGACAATGTGTTATTTAATTTATAATATTTTTTATTTATTTTCTTGCTCAATTCTCAGAAACGAAAAATATATCAAAACTTTGATTAATTAATTACTTGTAAATGGTTGCTAAAAACATACAAATAGAAACTATCGACCAATTTTAATAACCTATCTAAGATGAAAGATGAGAGAGGGCTGCTGTAGACAGTTACCACATAGCTACTATTTTTACTACGAAGATTTTTCTGCTTATTTTTTTGCTAAGACATTTATCAGAAATCTTTATTAGGCTTATGTTGAAGGATATTAAAATTGGCCGTTAATCAACAGTTTGATAGATTTAAAACAATATTCCTACAAAAGACGACGTTAAACAGTATAATTTACAATACCTATGTGCCTCGACAGAAGCCACACGCACGAGATTATTCCAGATCTTACAGGTGATGACTTGTGCTTAACATTGTTAAAAATGACTAGTAAAATATATCAATCTAAAAGAAATATTTGGATTTATTGAATAATTATATTAAAACTAGTACAGTTTTTGGAGATGAGACCTGATGATAAAATACTGGGTTAGTTTTAATTGCAGGATAATTCCAGTGGCGCAGTCAATTCAGATTAGATGGTGAAGTTCCGCATCGATTTCCGCCTTACTGCCGACATTACGCTAGTGTTCACCAATGTCGGGATAGAGTAGCAGGTAAACTGTATATACCTGAATGGTATACAGTCCATTCAGGTATACCAGTGGCTTAAAATCCCAGCTGCTGATTAGCAATATATCATTAACATATTTCGTGTCAACAGGCTAATTGTATGTATTATTGTTAAAACAATAGTCTCTGTTGCATTTTAAATGATATCTGTTTGAGACGTGCGAAAATAATCAAACTCAAATATTGATTAAATAATTCCAAATCTTTGAAAAAAATACAAAAAAATATCTTATAAAGTAAACGAACTGATATAAAAAGCTCGACAAGGCATTTGTAATTCGACATAAGTTATTAGCTACTTGGGGTCTGTCGATCTGTCGACTGAGACTTAATTATTTTAAAGACTAATATTTTTGCATCTTAATTACGTTTTATCAAACAAACCGAGATTAAATTTATTATAAATAATAAATAGTTATGGATACAAATAAGTCGAATCGCCAGAAGCATTTTCAGATAATATTTTAGTCGGATAAATAAAGTAGTGAAATTTTAAATTATACATATTTAGAATAATTTTAGATGACACAGAGTAATGTTCTTTTAAACTTTCAAATTGCGTAATATCTTGTTCGTAATGTACTATTTTTTCGGTTTTGTTTAATTTAAAAAAAAAAAATATTTATTTAGTAACTATTAAAATAACATGAGTCAACATGAAAAACCAAATGCATAATGTATATGTAAAGGTACACAATCAGAAGACCCCCAAATTACATTAAAATCGACAATTAATACTAATTTCAAACTAATTTATTAGATTATATTAATTTAAATACTAACCATACGAAATAAAATGTTCACTAACATTTTTAAACTCTATTTATAACTTTATTTAAAAGATGGTCCTTCGAGGCATGAACATTATTTGAATTCTTTAAATTCTTAGATTTATATTAATACTGTTGATACAGTCTCCAATCCAAACAGTAAATGTTTTGAGTTAACAATCGATAAAGAATGACCGTAGATGTTTTACTATTCGTACGAAAAAGTACCGTTCGTTTGCAAAACGACTCGTTTTTTGAATATAGAAACTGAGCATATTATAACGTATGTTTCAATTAAATTAGCTATTTATCGGTTTACAAAAACTAATATCTAAATATTTCTACTAAATATTTTTATTATGTGAACTAATTTCACATTTCTAACAGGGATGATGACTCATATTTGTAATACTTAAACTCTAAGCCTTATTAATACGGCCGATATTGTTGTATACAAAAAAAAATTAAACAATATCATACTCATCGGAAAAAGAAAACTTTTTTAAATTTAATGTTTTCAAAATCTTTAAAAATTTTAAGTGAAAAAATTTTTTTTCGAAACTATAGTTAAATTCAAAGTTCAGAGCCTTTGCCATCAATTGGTATAGATTTCATCTAGTAAGTTACGTGTCGAAATCTATGACACTTGGCTTAAAAATTTGTTTCTCTTAGTTACCAATAGAGGTGCTGTTAGAAGTTTTCATACAAATAGTCATGGTAAAGGCCCTGTATAGGATAGAGATACTAAGGTGGAATTTCATACGAATGCGTTACTATTTACATCTTAATAATAATAAATATTTGTTTTTAATATTTATTATAATTAATATTATGTATTAATCATCTTCCCTACTATATTCATTGGAAGGCTAAGAGATTTTATAACAAATATTTATCGTGTTAACATTTTAAAATTATCACAATGGCAGTGATTACTGAACGACCAAGTGTACTTTTACTCTTTGTTTTTCACATTGATAAAAATAATGTAAACGTTTCTGTGTGAACAATTTAAAATACACTACCTCGAATAAAATATATAATACTCCTACTTAGTAGAAATCGTTTAAGCTAAAGCGACGCGCCCCACCTCTTAATTAGTCTATATGTATATGTATGCATACAGACTGGTCGATTTAAGCCCCTTAAAGCCCGGTAAAAATGTAAAAACCGCGAGGTTGACAACATATTAGTCATTCCAAAAAAAAAACGATTTAAGCAATGCGCTTTATAGAAATGCTGTCATGTTGTACGGAACGAAACGTCTGCACTGTCTCGCACTAACAATTTCTAAACTATTTGAACAAGAAATCCGTAGAGATTCGTACTATGTCGTAACTAAGTGTCCGATTACAGAAATGTTTCTATGTGTATTGCGTGCATGCTATAAAATATAATCGTATGCGTAAAAGCGATGATGGGGCGCGTCATTTTAGCTTAGACCCAGGTTGCAACAACAGCAACATCACAACATTTAATTGAATTTATTATAATCATTCAATCTTTCGCCGACCATTATGGAACAAAGAACTGTTTAAACACAATCATGTTACACGTTTCTTGTTTTTGTCATTGATCAGCTGATATCTTTACCTAGAATACTATGACATGATAAAAGAAATAACTAAATATCTGGACAAAACCATAAACGGATGCATACCAAAGGAAACGAATTATATTACATTATTACATAGAAATAAAATAAATACAGAATGTTAATCCCACATAATGTCTGGCCTTCGTCAACAATTCCCTAGGCCTATTCCTAATTCCCTAGGTCGATTAGGAGTGTACGTTAATCTATCAGTCAACGAAGTTCAAACATGAGTTTTATATCAACATTGCTATCTAAGTAATCTTGACATGATTTAATGTGCACAAAACAATATCCTTTTTCTACATTGATACATTGTACTTATTGAAATAATATTTGAGGCGACACGTTACGGTCAGAGGTCTTCATGGAAGATTCGAATCATTGTCCCAAAAATCTACACCGTATCACACAAACACACAAAGCACTACACATTTTATTTTACTGACTTGAGTAAATCTTTTGCGGAATTACAAATAACAAAAGCTAGTCAATATTCTGCATGTTTTTGGGGTTTTGTTTAGTACACTCAGACTCAGAAATTTGTTAATAAATGTAACGAACCACGCTTTCACAAATATTATTTTTCGATTATCCATTCATACTCACCAAAGTACAAGTGTTATTGACATACGCTCAATTCGTATATTAATAAATTAAGACACTAAGAATGTATTTCATGTAAGGTTAATTTATGATTTTTCTATCAGTTTATTTCCAAGTTGTATAATATTTTTAAGAAATTCCTAATATCGGACATACTTGTAATATAATCAATCTTTTTTATGAACACTTTTGTTCGCATTAAGTAGTCATCAGGCTAACAATGCCCCTGACCAATAATTAAGCCATGGAATTTGTAACTCTGCAATTCAAATTGTTAGGGGGCGTTGGTTTTTGTAGCACACAAAAGATTATGACACACAACACTTTTAAGAAAATTAGGTTAATCTTAAAAAATAATATTCCCTTTAATTCTCTAGATTGCGTCGGAATCATAGATTAAATAGATTTTTAAAAATAATTACTATTACGTATATCAAAGCGAAAGTGATTTAAGTCAATTAGAAAAAGCTAACAAAGTATAGTAGTACTATTCAAATTATGCGCTTCGGCTATATCAATCGTCAAGCTTCGGAAATCCGAATGTATTTTAAAGATATCTATATAAGAATTGTTATAACATAATTAATCATTTTGCTAAAATTAATTAGGTCAGCCAATTTAAAAATAAAAGTACAATGTGTAAAAAAGTGTAAAGCCGAAGCGCATAATTTATATAGTAGTACAATATATAAGGTGGGTTGTTACATGAATAATAAGAAAATAAAAATATCAATAAGAAATAAAATTAATTGATTTCGTGACAAATATTCAAGTGAAAATCGTATCCCTGTGATAAAGCTTTCATAAAATGCGAGTACTTTAAAATTTATTACAATTATTTAAACGCTAACTTACGCAACAACTACAACCAATACAACCACCAGCATTTGTGACTTTTGTGACTATACAACAATTACTATAACTATAATAATAATTAACCCCCAGACTTTTAGGACTATTGGTTTTTTCCACAATTCCTGATATACGTAAAACAGCGCAGCTGGCTCTAAAAAACTTTCTTTAAATGCAACCATAATATAAATACAAAAACATCATATTTGTTAATTAAAGACATATTGTACTGCTCTAAATGCTAAGTTAAAAAATCAGGGGGTTTGTCTTCATTCAAACTAAAACTAAACCAATTAAATTGGAATGTTCCTTAAACGATAACATAAATAACTTACTCTAATAAATAATTATGAAACTATTTGTCATGTTAGGAAAATAAAGGTACGAGTGCATTTATGAATCTAAAATTAAAGTTATGAGGTACAAAACAAAAGAACAAGATTGTTAGAATATGTAACATACGTATACTCTCATAATGCAATTTTGCAAAATATTTTTAAATTTTTTTTCTGACAAGCCGTTTTTTTTTGTATTAAGCATTTCCCACTGTCAAAATATTTATGAGCCTTTAAATATTTTTTTTTATATTATGCAATGCTATAATATGCTGCGTTGCAGCATGAAAACTTTTATTTCGGAATTAATATTAAATGTAGAATAAATGTAAGTATGTACCTATTGCATGTACTGTAAGATGTGTAAAAACGGAGAGAAGAGTCTTATAAACTAATCATTTAAATATACTTCAACTTGTCTTTTCTTTTGCACCTTATTAAGTAAAAATAAAAATTACTATTATTACTATTATAAATGACTTATAAACATAACGAACAATTAATCGATGTTATATAAGTTAGTAGTTTTATCAAACATAGAGTTAATTTTTTATTTAAAAATATTTTATAGCAAGTCCATGTATAAAAATAAAAATGTCTCGAATCATTATTTAAACACGTAACTAAAAATTCAGAACAGAATTTTGACATTCTGATGGCCAACCAATAATTGAATCGTAAAAGAGGGCAAGGATTGGCTCATTGAATGTCAATGTTATGTTTTACAATCATAGTTACGAATTGTAACAATCCATCCATCCAATAGCAGAATTGACCGTTTAAGGTTTAGCGCGGGCTACTGATATTGAAAGCATTGAAAAATAGCAATTTAATTAACATATTTGATAATTTCCATCGTCGGTGCTTGGTAAAACTTCCAAATATTCATATTTTTAAATGAAGAAACACTTGTACTGCTTTACGTTAGTATCACTTATAATTTGTTATTTTATTGGTACTGGTATCATCACGGCTACAATGAAATGAATTTATGTTTATTAATCAAAAGTATTGTTTAGTATTTTCAGTTCTAGCCTTGATGATGCTGTCATAAGCGAAACCGGTAGGCTATTATATTAACCGGTAGTATAAAATAATAAATTATAAGTGATATGTAAGACAGTACAAGTGTTTCTTCATTTAAAATATGAATTTAATCAACATGTGAATCTTTAAAAGACATAAACGTTGCATTTATATCCGTGAACATTGTGTTTTGATTCCAATTATGAAGGTTGGTTGTTGGCGCTCTAACATCACCAATTTATTGATTAACTTATAAGTAACCTAACATTAAGGTCCGTTCTTGAGCCACGAACTTTCAGGCGTATATTTAGGATAAACTCGACACCACTGAATTTTGATTAAAATTTCAAATTTCGTAACTATCGGTAATTTGGTCCAACTCGAGACATAGTTGTTTTGTGGACAAACCAATAAAAGTGATGATCCACTAAACACTCACCACTTGCAAAGTTTCAATTTCAGTTCAATAACTTATAAGATTATTTTATTTTCATGATTGTACTTTAGTGTGACATACGTATGTATAGGGAATGAGGAATTAATTATGTTACATAATACTGGTTACTATCAAATTTCAGTATTTGATACGACAAAAACGCATTTTTTTCAAATATTCTACTCAATCTCAAAAACCCGAAAATCTTGATTCGCGACCAAGATCTCGATCCGAATCTCAACAAAATCTCGAACTGACCAATCTTGATTTAAAAAAAAGATGCCAAGATCTTGAATAGTCAATCTTGGACCAAGATTGCATTCCCTACGTATGTATCAGTTTAATATCAGTGGTCTACGCAAAACCCTACATACAGTCTCCATCACACAAGGTAGGTTGCGAGCTCCCCGAGTAGTCATTTGTAAAGTAATAAGGTACTGTGAAGACTCTCCGGTATATATAACAGAGAGTCGTAACATCGCCAGTAAACTTAGTAAAACTGTAAATTAAAAAGATAAAGAACAACAAAGATTCAACTCCTGGGGTGACACTGTTCTGTTTAACACTATTAAATAAGTTTATCATTACAGATGAAATTCACATTTGTGACGTCCATAACTTTGTATTAATTTATTGAATAAGTTTATCATTACAGATGAAATTCGCATTTGTGACGTCCATAGCTTTGGATTACTTTAAGACATTTTATTTTAGCACTTTTCCCATGGTTTATCAATTTTCGCAATTTTTAAAGGAAGAAAAAATTTCATCTCAGACATGATTTAACCCTACACCTAAACCTAAATCAAATAAAATTAAAGTTTATAATTATAAATTATTTATATTAAGTCAACAACCCGACGAACGCACATGCGTAGTCTTAATGATAACCTTTGTAATAGTAATCTGATTTAAGATTTGGCATTTTTCCCGTGCTATGGGTGATTTCTTAACGTTTTAAATAAAGAATTTGTCCCCAATCGGGGAAAGTTCCAAAATCAAAATATCTTAATATAATTGAAAGTTATGGCTGTTAAGGAACGCGAACTGCTTTTGAAATGATGAATTCGCATTCTTCATACCAACAAATATTACTAAAGGATTTGAGCCTTCGGTAGATTAAGCGCTTCAAGCATTTTCATAAGAGAGACATGAAAGAGTGCAGGTAAAAATCCTGCCTGTGATGATTTTGTTCTTTAAAAATTGCGAATATTCAGACATAAGTTTCCAAACGCACTCTTTTTCAGAACTCCCAAACCTATCTTATGTATCGGAATCTGTTTGGTAAATTAACCTATATTACAAATCACAGGTATAATTATTTGGTATTCCCACTTCATATTGCACAGGAGCCTTATGAAATAAAATGAAGTGCAATTTAGAACTGGCAAAAGCTGCGCACCACAATCAATCTTATGCTTACATGAATAAAGCGTATGATCGTATCAGTCGAGGATGACTTCGTGTTCAGTACTCGCGTCCGCAGTACTTACTTCCTCTATCATAGACTCTGTTCGTTCGAAGTCTAGCGTATCTACGTCAACAGTTTGTTCGCTGAAATGTAAGAGATAAATGATAAATATTTCACTAAATATTATTAAATTCTTGCCGAATATACAAGTTAAAGTATAGTGTAACTCACGGCGCGGGTGGGGGAGCGTAGCGAGTGCGGCCGCCGCAGCCAGCTGCGCTCCTCCTGCGGATACGTATACACTTATACTCTTAACATTTACATCACTGGAAATATACTTTGCCTTATCTAACACGAAACCATCTTTTGATAGGATCTAACGTAGAGCGCTGCGGATATTCGACCATCATACTTTTTTTATTGGTCTAAAACCTCTTGGTCTCCGTAGAGACGTTTTGGATCTTTGTGTGTGTTCTACCATTTGTACAAAGGGGAGCGTTCTGAACATTTTTGTAACATAGTTCAACATTCAACATTTCGATATCTTGCACTAAACGCTTTTCAAGCGCACCATCTTAACGCCTGGGTGTCTTCGACTGTTCGCTTTGCACGAAGTTCGTAATACGAACAATCGAGTTTTGGAATGATCTTTCTCAAACTGTGTTTCCAAAAATGTTAGACATAGGAATTCTTAAGAGGACGGTTAATAAACATTTTAAGGAGTCAGAATCCCATCGAAATTTAGCTCTCTATGTTGCAGATATCCAGCGACAGTGGTGGCGGCTATTTTCCATCAGGTAGCCTATTAGCCCATATGCTAATTTTTATCATAAGAAAAAGAAACCTCAATTTGTGAAGTTCGTTCACGTCGTTGTAAAGGCATCAACAACCAAGTATCAAGTTTACTTAAATTATATCGACATTGAAATGTCTAGAAAGTGGCATATATTTTCTGGCCAGACTATGTACATCTAAATGTGAGTGTAGAGCTCCTGTCCCGTACCTGCGGCGTGAGCAGCGCGGTGACGTCGGTCTGTGTGGCGGCGGGCTGGCGCCGCTGGGTCACGGCGCTCAGCACTTGCCGCATGCACCCCTGCAGCTCTTCCACCTGCAACATTGTGCAATTGCTACACTTATGCAGAAGTCTA
This sequence comes from Calephelis nemesis, assembly GCA_002245505.1. NCBI lineage: Eukaryota > Metazoa > Arthropoda > Insecta > Lepidoptera > Riodinidae > Calephelis > Calephelis nemesis. The sequence continues at coordinate 32,817 of NJDD01006066.1, read as the reverse complement.
CTCTACTTTCGACGATCACATATTTCATTTATTGCAATTCATTGTGACACTTCTACTTGTAACAGAGATAATACGAGGCGAAACTTACTGAGAGACAAAAACTACCAAAGAACTAACTAAGGACTTTATTAAGAAACATTCAGAAATATTTGTCACCATAATAATATACAAACCATAATCTATCTTGTGAGATGGTAAATTGGCGAATTTTTTTAACTATACCAAATACCATTCACAAATTAACTTATTATTTTTAGATACTTTATAATTTGACCATGACAAACCGTCAAATTGTAAACAGTCAACATAGTGTATGTTAAGCAGCGAAACTAACTTAGCACGCTAAAATGTCTATAATCGTATTTAACTCCATGCCGTCATCTGAGGCTGCCATTCGTAAGCAAAAATAAATAACAGTCACAGGTTGCGAACAAAAGTACTATTATTGTCACTGTATATGCACAATTTGTCATGTGCAATTTAGTTTATATCGGAAAATAATACGTCAAATTATAATTATTTGATACAACTCACGCACAGTTCAACAGTATAATGTCGCGAGATAGATTATACAGTTACGGAATTTATAATCTTATGGTGATATTATATACATTAAGGATAATTATTATATTCCCTTGTAATAATAATGGAAACCAATGAATATCTAACGTAAGTTATTTATATTTTGACCAACTTAAATCTAAACATTTGTGATTTCGACTAAAATAAATATATTTTAGAATTTAATAATTATCTTCTTGTTTGCTTTAACAGTAATTAAAATCCAAACGCTCTGTGATAATTCCTACTCTGCATAATTAATAGTAAAAAACATTGTAAGACAACAAGCTGTCCCATTAACAATTCCAATGCACAAAACTTACAACTCCATTTACAAATTTATTTAACTGACATTGATATTATAGAACGATTGATAAAAACAACTTGGGAACTGAAAAAAATATATTTTTTCCATTTGTTGATAAAAACTTAAAAAAATTTGGATACAGATTCATATTGCAGGTAATTTGTCTAAAATGACTAATACACAGACTTATAATATTACCTTACCAAGGACCTCCCACGTACCTTTATGGTTTCTGGAATGTGCTCTCTGTCAGAAAAATCTTTATTTCTATTTACATAGAAAGCATTCCAAATAAAAATTCGTCCCTAATTTTAATACTGATAATTGATGCAGAGGTATGGTCTGGTCACTGGAAACTTTTAATGCTATCATTAAAACATTATATTTGTTGGTATTTTTTTATAACAAAATCAATTGTAAATTTAACATCTGCTTAATGACAAATATAAATGCAAATTCACGCATATTCGCTGATTTAGAAATTTAGAATAAAAAAAACCGAATTCCTCTTGAAGACAACGCACATATACACGCACACGGGCACTTATGCACATATACTTATATTCAAATATAAATTTCTTTTGTAGTTTTAATTTAAAGTTTTGTGTTTTATG
>NJDD01006066.1:12296-26226 GCA_002245505.1 Calephelis nemesis | reverse complement strand
CTTGGATAAATATATTAAAACATGTTAGACAAATCAAAAATTCCAAAAACTATCTGGTAGAAGTTATATTATAGAAACTGTAATTGATATTGTACTATAGATTATAACCGGCATAGCACAAAAATGGTTTTATAGCATCTTTTATAGCACCAATGTCAAACTATTTCATAGGGCATAAGATATCGCTATCTTCTTTTAACCTTTCGTTGAAAGAAGATAGCGATAAATAGAAAGAAACAAAATACTTTTAGTGCTGTCAGATTAATCTTAAAAAGTATACGACATTTTTACAGACTTTTAATCTATCACTGTGAATCTCATTTTGACGTCTCCAGACTAATCTGACATGTTTAAAATGATCCATCTCTTTTGTTTTTGTTTCGTTAAAAATAATTTTACTTTGCGAACAGCAGAATCACCAGTTAACATTAAGAGTTTTGTTCTCTTTACGAGTATAAGTCTGCTCTTTTACCAGAGGTATGTCGATTTGCACATGTTAGCCTTTAAGATTTGTTTTAAAACCAGAAATTTTCAAAACCCATGCATTTTTTCGACACATTATAAACCTCTTAACATCTTACCTTACTTAAAATAAGGCGCAATTTCCTTTGATCCTCGGTTTCAAGAGCATCGGCAGTGAGCGGGCAAGTAGTGGCAAGATATTCACATAGTTCTTTCTGTTGGCCGGGGTGGAAGTGTCGACCTTTTCCTTGACTGTACAACCATTCTGCCTTTAAGCTGAAAATTAAATCGTGATTTTGTCTTTGTATTGACAATGAAATTTGTAATTTTTTTTCTTTTTTAATATTAATTTCTGGTAGTTAGTCAAATTTCGATCTATTTGTGTTGTTGTTTTGATTTATATTTTTTATTATAAATGCAATTTTTTGTTAACAAGTATTGTTTTGACCAACTAACTTTTGACATTTTTAACCAACTTTATATAAGTGACTTCTACTAAACATTGCCCTCCCTCGTTCTATATTGTTGCGGCCTCATTTCTCATCTTCGTATTTCACCACCTAACTATTCCTGCCAATCGGCAGTGTCTTTTCCATTAGATCAGTCAGCTTGTTATCTTACCTATGGTTTCGTTTTTAGAAGAAAGGACAGTGAATTAGGATACGATTCTACTGACGGAAAGAGACAGCCTTGGCCTACAGACACATACATACATGATATAGGAGTTGGACCTAATGTGCAAGTATACTGGCTACCCGGAAGGGAACATGACCTTCTCATTATGTCAGGAATAGGTAAGGTGCTGTAAATTCTTCTTATTGTATATGACCGAAATGTAGCCAATGCTCGTCTTTTACGACCTATCAGGCAGAGATTCAGGTGTTCTACTCTACAGAGAGGACACGGACTAGCTTACCTTTCAATAGCACTGACTATGAATCCGTCTATTGATTTGACGCTCATAATCCAGTTGAGAACAAACGGTCGGTAATCAAAACCTCTGACACATGGATTTAAAGAAGTATTATTTTCACAAATATTGTCAAAAAGGCATAAAGTTTGTAAGCGTTTAAAGAAATAAACTCCTGAGATTGTATGAATACAAATTAATCCCAAGTGGATAGTTACTGATTTAACAACTCAAAAATGTGTTATTTTATTTATTATTTAATCTATTGACATACATTTCTCAAAACAATCATCAGTATAATGCTTATACTTAATAATAGTTATTATTATTTTACACACAATGGACACTTTTTTTATATTTTGATTTAAACAGTTTTACAATATAAAAAAAGTAACTTAAAGATAATTACTGTAAAAACAAATATATTTCAAGACTGGCCAAATTTTGATATAAGGGAGTTATGTCTAGAAAGATAGTGCATTTTAAAAACAAAATGGCAGCGGTTAGATATGCCAGTGTCCATACAAAAAGTTTCAAACCCCTTTGTTGTTTATATAAAAATACCAACTCTTGTTTGTTCCACCTGATGGGCATATCATTGCCCATCAGGTGGAACAATGACTATGCTAATGAATACAAGAACAAATGAGAAACACGTCATTCGCAGGCGCGTCACCTGATACGCCACCCATATGAATGACCACAGCAACTACATCTCGCTCATGACCTTCCCACATATAATTTAAAAGTTTGTAGGGAGATTTTCTCTTTTTCAAACTTTCATTGAAATAAATGCATAATAAATTTAGCAACATAAATCCGTTGAAAAAGGATACAATTTATCTTTTCCAGCCATAGCAACACATGGGTTGCCTTGTATGGTGAAGCTCTCGAGTTCCCCTAAATGAACCAGGTGGCCAACTTCATTAAGGTCTTGGATATTATTGTGCCCTAGACCCAGGTGTGTGAGGTTAGATGGTAGGTAGCGATCACATTGTCGAAGATCTACTATCCGGTTGCGCTCCAAATTCAAATGCTGAAAGTTTTAAATATTTCATTTAAATATCCTTTCATCTGTAGCAATCATTTTATGCACATGGCGCTTTTGACGCTAATCTGGCTGATACCGTGCTATATCAGCGCATGTAATTAAAATGACGATATTTTTCAAGTAATATAAAATTAGTGTTGTTGCAATCATAATAAAATAAGCTATCATACAAAAATAGACTAGCCCAGGTTTTTGTGTATTGTGTTATTGTTAGCATAGTGAAATCAGAATCAGTGTTTTGTTTTGTTTGTTAAATAAAAATTGATATTTACATTTTCTTTAGTGTTCTTTTAGTTTTTTAATTTTCATTAAGTGCAACAAAATGAAATAATGTTTTTTTTTATAGTTATTTTATTATAAGTCTCGATGCACACAATAATAATTTACTGGCCAGTATGCACACTCATAAATAAAACTAAGAGAGGGATTGTTAAAATTTCTTAAGAATGCTAAAGTTGTGTTTTAGAGATGTAAGAGATAAACAATTTTATGCTGTCCTTGTTCTTTTTTGTATGGTATAAATCTATCTTTATATATATATTTATTCTTCTGTGAGTGTGTATGTCACTGAACTTCTTCTAGACGACTAGACCAATGTCGATGAAACTTTTTGTATGTGTTCTAGAGAATTCGAGAATGGTTTAGATTCACAATTTGGTCCACTGGAAAATGATTTTTTTTTAATTAATTTTTTAATAATAAGTAGTTGTTGATTTTAGAATGTTTCACATCGGATCGGACAGACTGCGCTACTGTCTAAGCATTAATGTCAAGCGTAAGAAGTTTGCTGGGTCACCTAGTATATATATATAATTCTTGTGTTTGTCACTGAACTTCTTCTAGACGACCGGATGGATTTTGATGAAATTTTTTAAATGTACTTATTCAAGGGAATTCGATAATGGTTTAGATTCACAATTTGGTCTCCTGGAAAATGTTTTTTTAATTATTTTTTTTATAATAAATAGTTGTTGATTTTGCAATGTTTCACATTGCATCCGACAGACTGGGCTACTATTGAAGCATTAATGTCAAGGCGATACAAAGTTTGCTGGGTCAGCTAGTTTTATATAAATTGCAAACGTTAAGTTATTAAATTTTAAATGTGTCCAACATTTTCAATTTTAAGTAATGCTGTTATTGTTTGAAGTAAAAGTCGGAATTATGTAAGTTTATTCGTCCATGAAATATGTACTTTGCAGTGGATCAATATCCACACAAAAATACTGAATTGTATAATAGTTAATAAAGATGAAATTTAGCTACAGTACAGACATTCACAAACTTTTAAAGTAGAAAAATAAACATACTCTTAATGTATATAGTAGTTTGTTTCTAGCAAGTTACATTTACAACATAAAAATAAAATAAGTATTCAACTTTACCTTAAGATGTTTCAAATAAGAAATGTCAGCAATAAAAGAAATTTGATTATTTGATAAATCTAAATGTTCTAAATGGATATTTTGGTTTAAATGCTCTATAGACTTGATGTTATTACCTGAAAAGTGATATCAAATATTAAACTAAACTAATCGAGATTTATCTCTAATAATTCTAATGTAAATATTGCAACTAACTAAAACTACTTACTTACTGCCTAGGAAATGATGACAAAGCACTTTTAGTTAATATCTATATACTTTTAAAATTAAATAAAAAAATAAAAAAATAAAATATGTTGCCTACAAATTTTTTGCATTTGTTTTTCATACAGAAAACAAACAACGGAGGCAAACTCTACATTCACAAATTGCTGTTGAGCAAAATACTATACTTGAAAAAGAAAACAATCAGTAACTTAAGCTGGGATGAAGCTCTTTACCAAGTTCATTATAACAATATAAATAATAATATTTAGTATTTATAGCATTTGGCTTCACACTAAAACTTATTTACTCAATAACCAAAACATTTTATAATCATAAAAAAAAGTATCTTCACGCCCATATCCCCGAAGAGGTAGGCAGAGGCACAACCAGGGCACCCACGACAAGCCAAAGACACTAAGTCTCACAATGTGATAGGTGGCAAGCCTATTATTGCCAACCGAGCACATTTAAAATCCCGACCAACAATTTTTTTTTATTGGAATTTAATTGGAAAAATCCAATTTTCTTATTGTTGGCCAACCCGGGATTCGAACCCGACCTCATGCAGTCAAGTCCAATACCCGGACCGCTAGACCACAGAGGCAATATATCATCATGAAATTAAAAATGTTTAATACCTAACCCCCTACAAGCTCTATATGAAATAAATTAATAACCCTGGACAAATTACACAAATTGAATATAACCCCAAATTAAGCAAATAACATGCTTGTTATGGGTGTTAGTCAATGAACCTAATAGGTATATAGAAATACATAAATAGATACCAAAATATATTTAATAAATACCCAAACCCGGAAATGCAAACATATACATCTACCCCTCTGGAAAAATTATATAGCTGTACATTGTAACATAGCTGAGAAATATTTTGATTCTATTAACTTAAATAAATATCAAAATCAAAATCTTTCCGCATCAAAATACGATCATCTGTTTAAAAGTTATGATGGCAAAGACAAACACACATCAACTCGATAAATCTTTCTTTTCCATCTGGATAAAAAATACTGGCTGCTCATGGCTATGAGAATAGTAGTATTAGGCCTAAATGTACAGAAGAGCCTACCCACAATATTGGAACAAGGTATATAATACGAGGGTGAATACAAAAGTTCTAAACCCGACCAAGAAAATGAAAGAAAAGTGGCTCTAAATTTATTTTTATTTTCGACATAGTCTCCATCTAGCTCAACACACTTCTTCCACCTGACCTGCAACTTGTTTATCCCCTCGAAAAAAAAATATTCCGGAAGGTCGGCGAAATTGTCGTTTACTGCGACTATCACCTCATCTTTGGTCGAACATTTCGAGCCACCCAAGTGTTTTTTTAAATTTGGAAATAAATGATAATCCGAGGAGGCTAAATCCGGCGAATAAGGTGGATGGGGCAGCAATTCGTAGCCACAATCATGGATTACAGACATGGTTTCAACCGAAGTGTGAACACTTGCATTGTCTTGATAAAACAAAACTTTCTTATGCAACATTCCTGGTCTTTTTTCTTTTATTTCTCCCAGGAGTCTTCATAAAAGGTTACAATAATAACTAAAATTTATAGTTTGACTTTTCGCTAAATAATCTACAAAAATAATGCCCTTCGCATCCCAAAAAACAGAAGCCATGACTTTGTTAATCGACAAAACGACCTTAGCCTTTTTCGGTGTAGGAGGGTCTGATCTTTTCTACTGTTTGTATTGTTGCTTTAATTCAGGAGTATGGTGGTGAACCCAGCTTTCATCCATGGTAACAAATCTAGACAAAAAGTCCTCGGGATCAGTCTCAAAGAGTTCCAAACAGTCTTGTGAAATTGTGTATCGAACACGTTTTTGTTCAGCTGAAAGCAACTGCGGGACCCAGCGAGCAGAAACCTTATGGAACAACAAATCTTCCGTTATTGTGTGTTGCACTGCTATAACTAATGTTTGTTATCTTAGCTATCTTACCAATGGTCAAACGTTGGTCACCCAGTACGAGATCACAAATTTTATCGATGTTTTCTTTCGTGGTAGAGGATGTAGGCCTTCCTCTCCTAGGATCATCTTTAATGCTCTCACAACCGTGCTTAAACTCAGCTACCCACTTCTTGACACTAGAATACGATGGAGCAGACTCTCCCAAAGTGTTCACCATATCTTGATGGATGTCTTTTGGTGATAGACCTTTTTTATTGAGGTACTTAATGACTGCATGGTGTTCAATTTTCTCCATTATTAAAAATTGTGTTAGATTGCTTCAAACAAATAATCACAGAAAATTTATATTGTGCAGTATCGGAATGAAACTGCGCACAATAAATCGATATGACACATACTAACAAATGACGGTAGATTTAAAAAGATGTCATAGCTCCATGTAGGTTAGGCCACAAACTTTTGGATCGACCCTCGTACAAATCTTTTAATTTTAATAATTATTAACACGTTAAACGCCAAGCAATAAATGATAGTTAGTCATTTGGGCCACAGGGGACACCGGTGGGCCACTCTGTATTGAACTGTTCAGGCCACGGGGGACACCCGTGACCGGAGCAAGGTGTTCACATCAGACGTTGATTACAAGCCACGGGGCATTAATATTGAATGAAAACAGTAAGGATGTGACCCGCGTGGCGCTGTGCAACGACCTAAACAGCTTGGTTTTTTAATATTTAGAAAATATGAAAAATTACAGCAAATTTCTAAGGAGATGTTAGGGGTGCCCTAAAACAGAAATAATAAAAATTTGTAATTTTTCTTGTGTTTATTTATGTATAAACATGGCTAACAATTAAATGACCTAGAAAATATTAAAATAGAATAAAATAAAAAAACGGACTTATTAGTGAAGTTTATTGAAACAGGGCAAGCAAAGTGATGGTTTGGAGGGACATTGTTCGCAATAAGTGACCACTTTTTGTGACTTATTTTTAGCAATCTTGCTACCCATGGTTGAAGCTATCTCTTTGTAGCACTGATGACAAGTTCTTTTAGCTGCTCTTACCATACCATCTCTTTTTGATAAAATATGTTTTAATCTTATCGGTCTTACTAGGACTTCAGGTTCATGTAGTTTCTGACATAGATGCTCCAATAACTGTTTTCTGAAATCTACGATTTGAATGTTTTTTTTTTGTTACATTTTTATACAAGGTCAAAGCATTAACGATAGCAGTATTCAATAGAAGATCTATCGCCAGTTTCTTGTACCATTTAACCGTATTACGAAAAGGTGTAGAATAGGCAGCCATTTGGTCCGACAAATCAACGGCCCCTTTTGCTCTGTTATAATCACATATAATTTTAGGTTTCGAAACTATTTTTCCACGTTTTTTTACTGTATGGAATGCCGTAGAGTGCTTTGTCGACAAAACAAGAACTTCCCTCTTATCTCGCCATTTCATGACAGTTATACCATCTGTGCTTTCCCTTGCTATATATGCTCCCTTTTTGAGCTTAGTGGAAATAACTCTCTTTGGTAGATGTTTCCTGTTTTTTCTTAGTATGCCTACTAAGTGGGTTTCCTTCTCTAAGAGTTTTCGAGCCAATTCTATACTTGTGTACCAATTGTCTGTATAAAGTGTGTGACCTTTATTAAAGAGATCACTGCATAGCTCCATGACCACATTAGATGGGGTATTGTTTGTGGTTTCATTGTTTTTGCCGGCATATACGTTGACCTTGTACATATACCCGGGAACAGTGCACAATTTAAATTCCTTTATCCCGTACTTGTGTCTTTTTTGCTTGTTGTATTGTCTAAAAACAATTCTTCCACGAAATGGGACGACACTTTCGTCGATGCACAAGTCTTCAGCAGGGGTATAATTTTTTTGAAAATTCTCATTCAAATCATTCAAAAGCTTACGTATACGATAAAGCCGATCTAATTTATTAAGTTCATCATCGGTAGAAAAATGCAACATTTGTAGCAGCAGCTCAAAACGATTGCGTGACATAATCGTTCGGGGAAATGACAGACATATTACTGGGTCTTTAGACCAATAGTCCGCTATTCTGGGAAGTTTTACAATACCCATGAACAATAATAACCCGAAAAACTTTTTAATTTCAGTGGATTCTGTGGGAATCCACTTACGAAGCCTTGCAAATTTAGAAGCTTCATTGCTATGTGCAATTTTTTCTAAAGCAAATTTGTTAGTGCAATCAGCTATGAGATCAAAAATTTCATCCGACACCATTGGTTTATAAAAAGCTGCAGGTGATTCGTGACACATGCTAATGCGAAAATGAGGTGTAAGGCCAGGATTTTCAGTAAAAGGTATGATAACTTCTTTGGTTACCTTTGGGTGCTGTCCATACTCCTGAACATGTATTACCTGCATAATGAAATATTTATTTTTTATGAATACAAAGTCAATAATTTTAGGGATTATTTGAAAAGTTTGTAATGAAATGCAAAGTTATTTTATTTCATCTTTTAAAACACAAGCATAGCATGACCCTTGTATTTTTTACATAAAGAGTTGAATATAGGTATTGAACGGAGAACTTGTGAATCAATTATTAATTATTAGGTATATGTACTATAATTATGTCTACCTATATGTTTATGTTTACATTATCTACGTATATTTATGTTCATGTATATCATACATATATGTATATATTTATATATATTTTTTTTTAAGTATTTTATAGTCAACAATGTTCATGTTAGTGATAACGTTTTGTGTACAATAAAGATATTATTATTGTAGGTACATTACTAAAAAAAATATTAAAAACAATATTTTCTTTGCAGTTGGGTAAAAAAATAGCAGTAAAATAATAGTTTATGTTAAATTATCTCTAAAACAAGAGTTTTATAAATTATTGAAATTAATAACTCAAATAACTAACCTCTTAAATAGTTAAAAATAAATTGCTTACCTGAAATAACAGGGGTAACCCTAATAGTGGTATTTTCGGCATCACTTTCTTCACTATCTGACAGTATCACACAACGACGTCGCTTATGCTGTGATGGTCGGACTATCAGTTCGTCATCAGAACTGAGCTGGAAGCTATCGTTTTGAATATTTACTTCTAAATTCTCAAGTTGCGTTATGTCTTCTTGGGTTAAATCAAAGTCTTCAAAGTAATGATCCATTATAATCACACCAATTTTACGTAAATTCGCCAAAAAGAGAACAAAACATCAAAACAACAACCCTAAATAATAACATGTGCGCGTGTTCTAGCGGGAATTACTTACAACTCAGGAGAAAGAGGCGCGGGGTGGGTGGGCGTAAGCTTGCAGACGTAATATCGAGATTTTATATCACCGGGCCATGGGGGTCACCTGTGACCCATTACAAGTTTCCTTAAGGAAACATCCCTAAAAAGTCTTTAAATCAAATTAAATATGCAAATTTAGTACCTTTTTATTGTTTTGTGTCGAAATTAACTTTAGCGAAAAATGATAGAATTGATGATTTACACTAAGCCTGAACGGGTTAGCCTGAATAGCCCACCGGTGGGCCGTGTGGCGTTCAACGTGTTAATAAATGATTATACACCATCCTTAATGAGCACTGTGGAAGCTTATCATTGTGAGTATAGTCTTTGTACACAATAATGTAGGATGTAAAACAAGTATGGTAGGCACAAAGACATTTGTATGATAAAGACTTTTCTGTACATTCAAATATTATTCATGCATTAAAATATATTTTACATCACATTATTATATTACACATAACTTACCAGCTAGTTTCAACACTTTTAAATAAATCATTTCTTTTAGTCCTTCAATTTGCAATATTCCATTGTTGTTAAGAGCCAATACCCTGATATTATTTAAACGAGACACTCCATGCATTCTATGAAGAAAGTTATTACATATGGATAGCTAAAACAATATGAGAACACATTAAATTTTGCAACATATTTGTTTTAAGGGAAGTACTTTACAGGTTTGATACAGTAATACTTGTACACTCCATTCCTTTGATTTGTACAATAAGATACAAGATACAAACACGACAAGCATATCATTTCGGCTAAAGGCATAATACAGTAAATAAATAACGTTACTTTTGTGTAAATAGCGCAAAAGTAAACAAATATTATTACGTTTTCAACTCTGCTCCAAGTTTCAATATTATCCAGTCTTTGGAGCTCATTTTGATCGAGAATTAAATTAATAATAGTTTTCGCTTCTTCTTGAGGTGCTTTTTCTATTTTCTTTAATCCACGCTTAGATAAATCAAGAGTTTCATTGTTTGAGTCGTCTGAAAAAGGGAAAAAATATCTCATTAAGAATTTAATTGTTTTAGGAAATATTGTATAATAACTTACGATTTAAAATCATCCTTACCCATTTTAATACGTTTTAGACCATCTTTCTAATTTTTAAATTGGAGGAATGATGCAGTTTTGTAGTTTGTACCTACTATTTGCTACTATTCGACATTAGTAAAATAACGTTCGGGAATCGGAACATTAGACATTTAGTTTAATGAGATACTAAAATAAATAATATATCGAAAGTATTATTTCGCTGGAAAACAAATTATGCCAACTAATACACACTTAATAAGTATAGAAAATCGTAAAAGTAGATTTATTTATATTTTGCATTTTTACTTGAATTGCATTTCATTTCAAAACTAAGATTTTTGAACAAACCACAGAGTACCTTATTTACCAAACATCAAAATACTAGTGTCTAGTACTAATATCTAATCTGTGCAAACAATCCACAAATGTCAGTCTGTGGTCAAAGCCATGGTCAAAGCTGTCACACGAGTTTTTTTTTCGTACACAATTAGTTTTTTTTTTTGAATGACTAATTTGTTGCTAATCTCGCGATTTTATGCAACTTCACCGAGCTTTGTGGGCCGAGCAGAGTGCTCAGCCCGAGACATCATTTTTTAAATACATGGGGCTGTTACCTACAACGCCAGCACCAAGGGCTGTCTCCCGGGAGACCGTACCTCGACTTGGTGCTGCGTTCTGGTTACTGGGTGGATTGGAAGGAAGAATATTGGCGGCTCGTTGCCCGGCGTTAGGCGCCGGGCGCAAGAGAGGTAGGTCTTCGTCGCCGAGACCGGAGGGGACGGTGTCGTGTGATGTTGTGGTGTGAGTTTGTCGTGTTCCGGTTTGGAGGTGAAGGAAGTAATGCGTTCGCCGCGGTTATTGGGTCCGGAGGATCCGATAACACGTGGCGGGGTCTTCTACAAGTAGGGGAAGCGTTCGCGACCGGTGTGTAATCACACGCGGATACTAATAACGGATTAGGGTGGGCAGCAGTTATTTCAAAGTAACGTTCGGATAGTTCTTTGAAATACAGCGCTATCGTGGGTAAATCGAGGTCGCGATGTAGGTCCGCGTTGCGAACGTACCACGGAGCGCCCGTGGCAGTTCGCATGAACCTATTCTGAATAACTTGTAGCTTTTTTAAATGAGTCGGGAAGGTATGCGCGAAGGCTACACTACCGTATGCTAATATGGGTCTGACACATGTTTTGTAAAGTGTCACTTTGTTACGAAGTGACATTTTACTGCGTTTATTAATTAGATAGTAGAGACGGCTAAGTACGAACTTAGCCTTGTTCGTGACTCGCGTAATATGCGGTTCGAACGACATATTTTTGTCTAGAGTGATCCCTAGGTATTTTGTTGAATTTTCCCAGGGGATCGCTCTGTCGAACAGTTTGATGGTACCCGGGCTACGCCTGGAGACCACCCGTTCGCTGGGTCTGTCACCTCGATTAAAGTACACCGCTGCACTTTTATCAGGGTTCACTTCTATGCGCCACTTCCTGAACCATTTGCCCAGGAGAGTGGCCGCTTTTCTGAGACTACCGCCTATCACTTTACCGCGACGGTGGGTTGAAAATAGAGCCGTGTCGTCCGCGAATAGGGCTAAGTGGACGCGCGGCGGTCTGGGAACGTCGTTCGTGTAGAGGGCGTATAGTATAGGTGAGAGTACCGAGCCCTGCGGCACTCCCGCCTCTAGGGGCCTACTGCTAGATAGAGTTCCCTCTACACGAAATCTGAATTTGCGATTCGACAAGTAGTCTCGTACTATGAAAACTCGTCTGTCTGGCACGCCCATTTCGTAGAGCTTATAGATTAGGCCGTTGTGCCAGACCTTATCGAACGCCTTGGCCACGTCGAAGAATATCGCTCCCATGTATAAGGGTAGTCGTCTATTCAGGCCGTCTAGTATGTGCTCCGTAAGGCGGTGCACCTGATTTGTACATGAATGGGCTGCCCGGAAACCAAATTGCTCATCCATTAACAAATGTTTCTCGGCTACGATCGTCTTAAGTCGGGCGTAGATAAGACGCTCGTATATTTTGCCGAGTGAATTTATAAGACTGATCGAGCGGTAACTACTCGCGAGGTTCCGGGGTTTACCCGGTTAATGGATTCCAATGACGGTGGCTTCTTTGCACTCGTCAGGGAAGGCACTGCCTGCTAGTAATACATTGAAGATGTTTACTAGTAGGTAGATGAGTGCGGTAGGAAAATATTTAATTATCCTATTTGAAAGACCGTCAGGCCCCGAGGCCTTTTTAATGTGAAGATTTTTTATAATATCTTTCACTTCGTCGTGGTCGGTGGGGGGTAACGGTTCGCCCTGGGGGGGTTCGGAAGCTCTACGCGCTACGTATTCGTTAACATTATTTATGTGGATTGGATCACCCGGCTGAGTGGAAACAACGGTACACTGCGATTGTACGTTGTCTGCTAGGCATTCGGCTTTGTCGGTATCGTCAAACAGGGGAGGTAAATTGGGTCTGACTAGGGGAGGTATGTCTGCTTTCGGGTCGTATTTTAGAGCTCTCGCCAGTGGCCAGTAGGCCACGTGAGACGGCGAGATCTCGCTGAGAAAGTTATCCCAGCGTTCGTTCTTGTAATCGGCTATGTGCCGCCTTACTTCTCTCTGTAGAGCACGTAACGAAGAGTTTGTGTTGAGTTTTTGCCAGTCTACAACCTGTTTCGTTTTAGTTACTACAAGGGATGGATCGTCAGGTCCTAGTTTGAAAACTACGGGCCTGCGATCGGAGTCTAGTTCGTGTAGCACCTCTACGGAGCGTATCTGTAGGGACACGCCGCGTAGCAGTGCTATATTTAATACACTGGGATTGTGATTAATAGAGTGATCGTGATCTACGATAGGATATCTGGTAGGCTCGGAAGGGGCTACCAGGTCGAGGTCTAACCTGTCTGTAAGAAGGTCCAATACGTTGCCGTTGGAGTTGTTCCGCTGGCATCGCCAACGAACATTCTTACAGTTAAGGTCGCCTCCTAGGAAAACTAATTCGCCCACTTTAAAGAGGTTTTCTAAGTCACTCTCTAACAGAGCTTTGTTGGGGCTAAGATAGGCTGATGCTAGTATGACGGACCTATGTCCGGTCATACCCACATGACATACTGACACCTCTAGGTTCTCCAGCTGCGGAGGATCTAGGGGTGCTACCTGTAGGCATCTTTTATAATAGATTATGGTGCCGCCTCTTTGGCCTGATCTATCGTTCCTAACTAAATTGAAGTTCGCTATTTTGGGATCGCGCCTACATGGTTTAAGAAAGGTTTCTTGTACGAGGAGTATGTCTATGTTGTTTGTTGTTACAAACTCCCGTACTTCATTTATTTGCCGAGCTAAGCCGAATGCGTTAAACGACGCTATCGATAGGGCGTACGGTTTTACTCTTCCGATTGTCCTATCCATTTAGGTTTTGGGATTGGGAGAATTTTCGGATAGATTTAATCAAGGCCGCGTGCCTTGCAATTATAAAGATGTGACGCTCGGGCGGCGTCACTCGGAGTTCCCGGGCGAAGTCCGATACTTCGTCCGGGTCGATGGCGTTAGCCAGCTCCGTGATGAGAGCGAGGTCGGCCTCGAACTCACTGGGAGCGGCTTGGGTAGGTGGGGGGAGGCCTTAGGCGCCGTGTTGCG
>NJDD01006066.1:0-10728 GCA_002245505.1 Calephelis nemesis | reverse complement strand
GGGGGCAGAAAAATGTCTCCATTCTTCTGCCAGATGCGGATGGCAATCCAAAATGAAGCGCTCGAAGAGGGAGAGTCTTCGAGGGTCCATATAGGACCCTCGCCAAAAAATGGGTAGAGTTGGTTGAGGGTCCCCTCTGGCGGCAGAGGGGACGACGACCTAACAACACGGGTCCCTACGGGCCCCTGTCGTTGGTGACAACAGGGGTGTGTACCTACACAGCCCTACTGTGTGTGTTGGTGTGAGCCTCACGTGACGTTTTTCTTTTTTCGATGATCTTCCTTCGAGCGTCTTGCGCTGCGGCTGCGACCCGCGAACGGCAGGAACACTCGAACAAAGGAGGACGGACTTATACGAAATCGACGGTTAATACGGTACGTACATAATAGCCAGTAATAGCCAACAACAAAAAAGAAAAATGTGAAGGAGTGCTTACTACGGCAGGCGGGCGAACACTACAGAGCGAACGCTTCGACTGCGCGGAGCGAGCGAGTGACATAATTAGGAAGTAGATAAGCAGTAGGTATCAAAAAAATGTAGAACCAACATATGAATAGGAGTGACATCTCATAGACATATTTCTTCACTGAACAATATCATTAGTTTAAATTGTGGTTTAAATATATACTCAAAGCGAAAAATAGACTACCCTCTATGACTATCTTTGTAGTATCTCACTTAAAATTGGTAAGTACACTTTTGCCGCCTAGGTACGAGTACTTTGCGTACTACCTACTCAATATAGGTACTATTATATTGTGGTACTACTTGGTAGTTAGCGTTGCCAGAATGTTCCTTTTGTTACATTTATATTTGTTTTGATCATTTCATTTTACCTCCATGTTATACAACACAAAATGGTCGTTTTGTGTTAAATTAAAAATATTTGAACATCACCCAATAAATATATGACGAATGAGGAACGTCCGTGGTGTTTTTAAAAAGTGTGACGTCATCATAGCTGACGCCACGATTGTTGATTCCATGATGATGACTCATTTTGGGTGTTCTCAAAAAAACTTCACAAGCACTTTTACACGCCGTTTATTTAACAGGCAGAGTAACGACGTCTCAGAGAGGTGAATCGTGAATACCTTATCGCTTCCAATGCGGCCGTACTCATATTAATTTCACATCGCAATAAACTCAAAGTAATCAACTGATGGTTTATAAACTAATTTTCTGGACATCATCGAATTATTTAACTTAATTATTCTAGTTTTTCACAGGAACTAGTGTGGTTGCTCCGACATATATTATTTTTCAAATAAAATTTCGTTTGTCTTGTACTTGATATTGCTACGTTCCACATAGTGTAAGTAATTTAAGTATAAAAGTTTCATTTTTACGAAACAATTCTGCAGTGTTTTGTACCTTTAAAAATTTCTCATTAGTGTTGAGTAAGGCTTGTGGCCCAGATAGCACTTCTGCATTCATTCAATAACTGTGTACGGTTATTAAATTTTAAAGCAAACACGTTTAGTAGATTTGCACCGGTTTAACAACATCTTTTTTGACTCTCCAACTCATTAAATATTAAGTTGATCTCATGGAAGATTGTTATATTGAATTTAATCCCGAAGGTCGAAAATGGACCCGAATCCATGCAATCACGAGCCGATACCAGTACCTTCCTTGTGTACCAAAATTGTGTATTCAATAACTAACAGCCAATATCGGTATTCTTATCGTCTAAAGTCCGGTCGCCGAGCAGAAAGAATTTCGTACATTAACCTATTATTACCTGTCCCGCTCAAACCCGCGTAAATATTATGCATCTCGCTCGCACGAACTCAATGACCACGGACGCAAGGGATTGTAAACCTTTTACCAGCGACGGTAAGAATTGTTCTATAATACACGTTTCCTTGGTTGCCGTTGAGTCATCATGACATTATTCTTCATTTTTTAAATAACGAATATCATTCCATTTCGGGATACGATTTTTTTGTAATAAATGTGACAGGAGAGACGTCATCAGAAAGTAGTGAGAGTGAAACAGCGGAATCTGATCCTGAATAAAATGATATTTATTTCTTAAATACATTTTTTTTATTTCTATCAAATACTAAATAAGTTATTGTAACTTGATTATATCATTTGACTGCCCATCTGGTATAGTTGTTAAATGATTGAACTCTTACTCTAAGGGCTGTAGGTTTGACTCCAGCACGAGGAAAATAATTGTACGGCTCACACACTTATTCAGTCTTATTCAATCTTGCACCTTCTTAAATCGTATGAATTGTTGATGCCACAAACCGTGATGCCATCATATCAGCTACCGAAAACAAACGATGCCGACAAGCTTTGTTCTATAATTTTTCTTTTACTAATTTTCAAAAGAACAACATAGCCTTTTTTTTAACTTAAAATAACAAAATTATTTGATTTCAAAGGGAATGCAAAAAATTTCTGCGTCTTTTGTCCCATTGAAATCAAAATACATCGGTATGATCTATTTTTGGGTGCCACAATAAAATGCAACACGATATTTTAAATACATATTAGAAAACACAATAATCATACTTTTCATTTTAAGTATGTTATAAGTGTTTCAGATTATAAACTTGCACTGACGTGTTGCACTGAAGTGACTGACAGTTACATTGTAAACTTGGACTGAAGTGTAATCTACAAACATGTTTGCAACCACTGTCAGTAGGTAAAGAGGTCATTGTACGAAATTCTTTCTGCTGGGCGACCGGACTTTACAAATAATAGGATGATGTTTAGTTACGTTAGGTAGTTTAGATTCCTATTCCAGTTGACTAAAAACTAGGTGTGCTTAGTAAGGCAATATAGTATTTCTATTTGACAAACAGCTTTCAACTCTACAAAGCGTAAATTCGGCCACATGGTTCTCATGTCTGGGTAGTAGCTTTCCAGTACCAGCTCTTTTCTTTTGATCGCATCTTCTTTAGGTGGTTTTCGATCGCCAACGACCGGGTATTTACCGATCAACTTGATTCTTTGGCCTTATGTAAGGACTAGGGACAATTAGTGTTTTCTAACGCTTATACTCGTATCATGGTAAAGTTTGTAAGACTGCTTAACATAATACATCCACGAAGTTTAATCTTCGGGCATAGCATTAGAGCGCAAAATATTATACAACTCATTCACACGTAGCGACTAGCGATCTTCTACCATGTGATTCTAAAGGCGTTTCTTATCTTATATAAGACAGCAATGGAGCTCTTCTTCTTCTTCTTCTCTTATTTTTGGCAATGTATGGTGTACATGTTGCCAATAACGAAACAGTCCGAGAAACTTAACATTAAAATTACCGAAAACGTAAAAAAATTTGTATCTTTCAAATGAGTTATTTACATTTTTTGATATTAAAAATAATGACAATAAATATAATGAAAGTACATAAATACATATATACACATATACATATATATATATATATATATATATATACACACACAAAATCAATATACTACCTATATGTTTAAATTATTGTTCACAGCACAATCTGCAAGCAATTTGTAATTAAAATGGCTTTTATTGTGCAAAAGACAGGGTATTGATATAGGAAAAGTTATTTCACATACAGTTAACGATTCGAACAAATCAGAATGATCATAATTTTTACAAGAAAAGAAAATATGATTAACATCAGCGACCTCAGATCCGCATGAGCAGTTAGGACTCTCTAATATTTTAAGTTTTGCTAGATGATAGGGTACACATGTGTGACCTAATCTTAATCTTGACAAAATACTGGAACGTTTTCTTTTAAAGTTTATAGAAAAGAACCAAGGTTTTTGAGGTATAATGGGTTGGATTCTATAGTAATATGAGCCTTTATGTTTACTACTCTTATCCCATAACTCTTGCCATGACGAAGTTAGACCTTGTTTCGATAGTGACTTGAGGTCAGAACAATAGATTTTATACGGGAATATATCACCATTTAAAATGGCATCATTTGCAAGTTCATCTGCTTTACAGTTGCCATAAATACCAGTATGACTTGGAATCCAGTAAAAAAGTATATCACACTGGTTCTCGTGACAACTGTCGAGCAACTTCCGAATTTCATATATCAAGGGGTGTTGATGTTTTTTAAAAGAAGTGTTGTCGAGAGTTTTCAATGTGCTTAGTGAATCTGTAAAAATTATTGATCTCGTAAGTTTAAATAACAATATATTATATTCTATTGCTTTATAAACGCCTAAGCACTCTCCTGAGAAAATAGATGACTCTGGTGGTAATTTTACTTTTTGTATAATCCTGTACTGTTTGTGATAAATTCCAACACCAACATGACTGTTGTTGTTATGTTTAGAAGCATCACTAAAAATTAGGTGATAATCTGGAAATTTTTCATCAATATTAGAATTAAAAATTTCATTAGCGTTGGTATCGTGTTTGTGAATGCCTAAACTTAAATTTATTTGTAGTTTTTTTATGAGGGATTCATAACTACATGTGAAAATGGGAAGAATAGACGACCGATGTATTGGAGCTGATAGTAATAAACATTTTCTATAGCTTATTACAAGATTTGGAATAGGTTTATGTTTCCAGTATGGTGACACATCAATAAAAGTGGAAAGCAATTTCAGTTTTTTTACAAGAGGATGTTCTGTAAATTGCAAACAGCGGAAAACATATTGATCAGACAAAAATTGGCGTCTCAGGTGTAAGGGTGGATCGCAACATTCAATTGCAGCGCATTAACGGGACTAGATTTCATTGCCCCGCAAATTATCCGTAAACATTTAGATTGAATCAGATCGAGTTTTTTTAAGACCAGTCTTATTACAAGGCTCAAGAATAAGAGATCCGTAATCCATAACACTTCTTATAATAGCATTGTAAACGAGTTTCAGGTAGAACGTAGAGCACCCCACCATACACCTGCTAAACATCTTAGAATATTAATTAATTTTTCGCATTTACTAGCAATGTAATTGCAGTGATGTATTCCAGAAAGTTTGGAATCGAAGATTACACCTAAAAATTTTGCACTATTTTTAAGAGGTACAACACTGTCATTAATTAAAACTGTGACCTTAGGTGGATTTCTGAGTCTTGTAAATAAGATTGCAGTGCTTTTGTGAGGAGATATTTGGAGACCGTTTCTGTCTAACCAAGTTTGTAACCTAATTAACGACGTATTTATTTCAAAATTAGCTAATTCTACAATATGATTTTCTGTATATAGAAGAAGATCATCCGCATACTATATTTTTCTATATCATATGTATAGACATTGTACAACAATGGGCTTAACACTGAACCTTGTGGCAGACCTTTAGATAACAACCGAGTATGTTCAATATTATCAACTATAACGCTGATTGATCTATCACTGAGTATATTTACAATTAATTTCACTAGATTAGAGGGTATATTTAATTTTTGAAGTTTTTTTGCTAACACTGAGAGTAAAACGTTATCGTAAGCGGAAGTTAGGTCAAGAAAAACTGCAAGTATAGATTTATTTAACGTAAAAGCAGTTCTTATATCAGTACTCAATAGGCTTAAGTTATTAGTTGTACTCTTGCCTTTCCTAAAGCCGTATTGAGAATTAGCTAAAATATTGTTACTTTCGAAATAAAATTCTAATCGATTTTTTATTAAATGTTCAATTATTTTAATTAAAACTGAGGACAGGGCAATAGGGCGATAAGCTGTTGCTTCAGACGGATCTTTGTTAGGCTTCAAAATCGGTAAAATTATTTGAGACTTCCACGCTGGAGGTGTTATACCAGTTGACAATATTGAGTTAATAATATTTAAATAATACTCAAGGGAACGGTCTCTCAAATGGCTTATAAAAGAGTAAACTATTCCGTCTTGTCCTGGGGCAGTGTCCTTGGTACAACTAATCACATTTTTCAATTCATTTAAAGAAAATGGTTTTGACAATTCCAAGTTGCTATTTCGATCATCTTTTATTTCAATTAGTTCATTTACAGTTGGAGGGACTAAACGGTTCAAAAAATCGTTGCTTATTGTAGGATGAAGAGTAGGGGAAGTGGAGTCATAAAATGTGGATCTAAATCTTTTGATATTTAGCCAAACTAATGATGGGGGTGTATCTGGGGAAATTAAATGACAGAATCTTTTCCAACTCTCCGACCTTTTTTTGTTTGAATAATTTTTTGGTTTCTCACATTATATTAATCAATGAATCATAGTTTTCTTCTGTTATATTATTACGATAAGTGTTTTGAGCTGCTTTTCTAATATTAATGGCTTCTTTACATTCGTTGTCCCACCACGGTGGACACGGAATGCAAGTAGAATTATTATAAACAGGAATTATTGTGTTAGCGGTATCAATAATAATTTGAGTCAACGTGTCCGATTGAACAATATTATCATGCTTAGGTTCTAAGTTTGATATTTTGTCTTCAATTGTTTTACTAAAATTCTGCCACATTTCATCAGTTACATATTTAAGTTTGTATTTTTTGTATGGGTTATAGTTATTGCGGGAAGTTAAAGATTTGGAAATTGTAGATATAATAACTATTGGGCTAACTACCGTATGTTAAGGATAAAACGGACCATGTAAAAAGCGATGCCAAATCAGGAGTACAGGCAGTTAAGTCAACTACGCTATTTCCTTCTGTAGGTTGAGATTGTCGGGTAGGAGAACCTGAATTTAATAAACATAAATTGTTTGAATCGAATATATCTAATAGTTGTTCACCATAACAATTTGTCTTAGAACTACCCCAAGACTCGTGCTGGCAGTTAAAATCCCCTAGAATGATAAATGGTTTTGGTAATGCTGTTAAAATTTGATTTAATTGATTTAAAATTAACGACGATGGATGAGGGATATATACAGATGCGTAGGTGATACACTTATAGCTACAATGGATAAATTATTAGTATTTACACAATTAATTGGAGTTAATAAAAAGGGTATATTTTTCTTGATGAGTATGGCTACACCGCCGTACCCGTCAAGGCGATCTTGTCTGATCGTATTATAACCTTTTAGTTTATAACTTAAATTTGGATTTTGGTTTTAACCATGTTTCAGATAAGCAAACTATATCAGGATCATATTTATTCATTAAATATATCATATCATTTTTGTTGCTAATTGCACTCCGGCAATTCCATTGAATTATGTTGTTTGTGTGATCCATTATTAGTTGTTATGGATTGGGATATTAAGTCTAATATAGCAGCAGCGTTGGACGGTAAATAAGGACTGGATTGAGATAATGTTTTTAGTAATTCTATAATTTCTGTTATTAAAGGGCCTTGTGACTCATTGGTGTTTATGTTTTCCTTCCTTTGTACCAAGCCACAACCATTAGAGGGAGTGGGAATAGAAAAATCACTAACTATTTTATTGTGAGCTGTCTTGTCGTAACCTTTTCCTGCTTTTGCTGGGGTGCGAGGTTTAAGGAACACAGACTTTCTGTACGATTTAGTGTTATTTACTATAGGTGATTTATTACTTGACAGTGAAGGAATGTTATTATTATCTGAGTGTTTAGTGTTTTGTGTTAACAATATTTCTGCAAATGATTTAGATACCGGTGGATGTAATTTTGATGCCTCTGCATAGGAAACACAGTTCTGAGCCATGTAAAGTTTAATATCCTTTTGTCTATTTAATTCGGGGCAAACTTTACTATTTGCTTTATGAGCACCAGAACATAAGCAACACTGAACACAGTCATCATCAACCTTGCATGATTCACCGCTGTGTCCATCTCCACATCTAAAGCACCTGGGTTTAGATCTACATTGTGTCTTGGTATGTCCAAAGCGGCAGCAGTTATAGCATTGGATTGTTGGGAAGATATATAAATCCACAAATTTATAACACATAAATATACGTTTGGGTAAAATTTGACCATCAAAGTGAATGACTACAGATTGAGTAGGTTTCCAGACAGGTGTTCCTTCAACAATAACTTTATAATTGATTCTACGAACTTTTAAAATATTTCCACATCCAATTGGAGTAGAAATATTTTCTTGAATTTCTTCTGGAGACCACTCCACTAACAATACTGTGTGGGCACTCCTCTAACAATACCAACACGAGTAATGGTGAATGATGGAATAAAAGCTTTTAATTTATTTTCACCCAACAAGTTGTTATTAAGAAATAAGTTGGCATCAATATGACTAGAAAATGATAAAGAAATTCTGTTCCTACCAATTCTTTTAATACTGCCATTATTAATATTACTAATCTTGTTTTGCTTTAATATTTTTCCAAGAGTTATGGGGTGAAGAGTAGTACCATCACTTTCAACAGTTTGAATTCTTTGCACATGGATTATAAATGGAGCTGCATCTGAATCATTATAAAGTCTCCGGCCTTGTGGTGCTGATTGTGAAGGATTAGGTGTTTGAAAATAATTATTTGATGATTCTGACTGTTGATTAAGAATGGATTCTGAGAGTTCATTGGAATCTAAAATAGAACATTCTTCCCTACATGAACAACCAACGTCTTTTTGTCCTCCTAAATGCTTACGTTTCTTTTTATTACAGTGCTTGCATATTTTGTGAGAGTGGTTGCATTTTCTTGAACTTCTACTCAAGGAATTAGTTGAATTGTCGGTTTCCATACCTGATTCGTCATATTCGACTGTCACAAAACTAGTTGCAGGAGGAAATGTGCCCCCTGGATCAGGGGGGTCATTCATATTTTAAAAAAATAAAAAACTTACCCTATAGAAAAGGAAATAACTGAATATATATTACAAAAATAAATGTAAAATTAATAAATTTAAACTTATTCTAACTCAATTGAAGGATATTATTAAATAAAAATTAATTTAGTTCAGGAGAGGAGACCCGCGCTTTTCGAAAGTTTCTGCAATGGAGGTCATTTGTCAGAAGCGTGCATGTCGCATACGAAAAATTGCCACAGAGTGGGTTTGGGCGTTCCTTGGAGGCGACGCGTCGGTACGCGGATCGGTATCCGCCCTTTTTAGTACTAAAAGCGGCAGATGTGGCGATAGGGGCCGCCATCCATCACGCTAAGTCGAACAGGCGAATCAAAGAGTGGAGAATGCGACAACGTAATGGGCACGTGGAATGTGAGGGATGGAATGGAAGCGAAAATGAATGAATTGATCGATAAAATGAATGAGAGTTGCCTAAATCTCCTCGTTTGCGAATTGGCCATGCCCTTGTGGTCTGTTTGTGTACTACAGAGCGTGTTGCACCAGCGTTGTGATCGGTATCATGTTATCGTCTCGCTTCGCCTCAGGCGTGAAAGATTATGATCTGGTTGGCTCAAAGCTGCTCTGGGTCCGTTTTAAACCGAGAGTCACGCGAGTTTTTATGATAGCTAGAGTTTTTATGATGATGCTCCGGTATCATAAAAATTTAATAAGACAGATTTCATCAGAACTGCCGCAAAAAGACGGTAGTGCTATTTGTGTCTAACACGTCTTTTTTAGCGTGACTAGCTAGTGTGTTATGTATTTTTGTACATTGTTTTCATAATAATTGCATTATTGAGTAACAAGAGTAATGCAAGGATGTAGGGAAGTTTGTGACCATAAAGTATATTAATAAATAGGAATAGAGTAAGCAGTCTTTGCAGCTGTCAAATCAAATGTCAACGAAAATGAAACAGTAGCGCCATGCCATATCGCGTTCGAGAACAAAATATTTAATATCTAGATGTATAAATATATATGTCATGGTATAACCTCTATATAGGCCCTTTATGAGGACTTCAGATTTAATTTTTGTGACAATAAAATATGACTGTAATTTGTTTATAAAAAAATTAGTGATTATCAAATTACAATCATTTTTATTGTCACTGGGAGCGCTGCATCGAGATGAAAATAAAACAGGTTTCTCTGTTATTTATTTAATCTTTTGTTTATTTCCCTAATATCTTCATTATTTCCCTCTTGTACCAACACAGTTTTAATTTTTAAAGTTGAATTTTATTTACTCCAGCTCTATTTTGTCCTTTGACCACATCTTTGTCTAAATCAAATCAAGCGAAGAACCCAGCCATGGTTGTTTGACATTTTTTTTTTGTAAAAACTCCCATTCACCTAGTCATACAAGGTGTGAAATAGGTGTAAAACATCTAAATCTGAAAAAGAAAGAAATTCGTTTAATTTAAATGATCATAAAATTTAATATTGTAAATGATAAAACACAGGAGAGAGAGTTTGACAATATTTTTTTACATTGCTTCAACAAAATATTTACTAAATAATTCTGTTTAAATTTTCAGCCTGGTGTTCTCGCTTCTCATGTTTGGGTCATATGACATTAACATGACCAAATTGTTAAGTACATAATAAGAATGTATTCATCCTAGTTTTAATATGTATATTACATAAAATGAATGTAAATTATAAAAGTTACAAAAACTTTCATATTTAAAAGACACAAAAATGAAAATGTTCTAGTTATCATAGTATATACACACAGCAAAACTGAACAAAATCAATGTCAATGTTATGTAATATAAATTTACAGTTTTAATAAACTGCCTCTTTGTTCAGATGTACTTCTACATATTATCTATTATTATAGTTAAATAACCTCCTTGGTTATATTCAAATTTGTTTTTCTGTACACCAATTAATTTTAATAATCTATTTAAATGTGCATTAAGTAGAAAATGAAACAATCATTACAGAAAAAAGCGCGGGAAACATAAAGCTTGGCGGGTGTGTTTTTGGTTTCGCGTTTTTGTAAATTTAAAAAAAATATTTAGAGGATCATTTTGTGGTATTGTATATG
>NJDD01006064.1:9533-30098 GCA_002245505.1 Calephelis nemesis | reverse complement strand
TATTAAATTCTAGTTTATTATCTCAACTGCACAGCATTCAAAAGAATATGGTATGGGTTATTGTATATCAAAAGTTTTATATTGAAGATCTTTACACACTAATATACAGGTGCCACCCCGACGCTGGTTATTGCGCGAGAAATATGAAGCTGTATGGTAACCATCCAGTTTAAAATTTTGTTCAGAACCTTGCTTAAGAAAGGTTTCAGAAAGACATATGACATCTATTTTTCCCAGAGAGTGCCTGAGTTCACTAATAGCAGCTTGAAGGTGACTACCAGGTTTATTTAATGCACCAGCAATATTTTGATGCAACAATTAAAAATTATTAACGAAAAAGCTGATTATCACTAGTTACATTTAATGATTTTTTATTTATTTTTTGCCTAAAGTAGTAAGGTATGGTACCTTTTTTTAGTGTAGTCTGTGGAACTACTTTTTGGTCCTTACACTTTTGAAAAGTTTCTTTCTTCAAACTAAAATAATAAGGTATAGTCCCTTTTTTAAAACTTTTACACGTTAAACTTGTATTTACTCTATATGACACTAGTTTTTCTAAGTTTTGCTTATATTCAGCAAATGTCATCTTTGGTTTGTCTAATGTTTTAATTAAATTTTGATCAATACCCGATTTGATGGTTCTACTTTTTGGAAAAGATAAGAATTTATTTTTATATTCCTGATAATCTGTTTCATTCTTTAATTTAGTGGACAAACACTCAATATAAGTTTTGTGTGTATAATGTCCATATTGTTCTGTATTTATATCTAGGAAGGTACAATTATTGTATTGATTGGCAATCATTTTTAGTTTATGATTAAGAAGCTTTACATTTAAGTACTGATTTTGAATAATTTTTAACAAAAACACTTGTTTACACTTATTTAACTTATCTAAAATGTTACTAACATTTGTAAACACAGAGTAAGGGTTACAATCATTTGAGCCGACTGCTATAATAGCATAATCCTTGTTGCACAAACCTGAAAAACCTTTAAAGCTATGTATTATTTCAGAAGAATTGGCATTGGGTTTGACAGTAGATTGAACCGAATACCTGTTGTTATCCGAGAATTTGGTAGACAAACCACGAACTCTTTGGTCACCTAATATCACAATCCGTTCAGTAGTTTTTTTAGGATTTTCGAGAGTGATTCTTAATGGGCTATTTTTTGTTGATACACATTTACTAAACTGAAAGTCAATTCCCTTTTGAGTTGAAATTTCAAACTCTTGGAGCTGACTAACTTGGGAAAGTTGACAGTTATTTAGCTGTTTTAGGGAATTAAGCACTTTATTATTTGGGGTGGATCCCTTTATCTTCTTCCTTGGAGTTTTTTTGAAGGTGAACATATAGCCAATTGCTTCAAAACTGAGATATTCTTATTTTGCTCCTCATTCACCCTTCGCAGCGAATTATTTTCCAAAATCAAGTTTTCTATCTCACGGTGTGCAGTTTCTAACTGACATTTTAATACATTAATTTCTTCTTGCAAATCTTTCTGGTTGTAAAGAAGTTAACTTAAAGAAGATAAGTCTGGCAAGCTCCTGGCCAAGTAGTTCGAAGTAGAAGTTTCGAATGAATTTACCGATTCTGTAGACATTGCACGGTTCTTTTTCCTTAGAGTAATGTTGTTGAAGTCGATGTTTCCAAATTCAGTATTTCCATAGGATGAATTCATTTTAATAATATGTTGGATATACTTACTTAAAACAAACTAATATTTCGAAATAGCTCCAAGATTTCAAAAGAAAATTTAAATTTTTCAAAGGATTAACTAACGACCGCGTTTGAAATATTCACTTTTTAACACTTTGTACTAAGATTTGTATTTATTACTATAATTATGGTCAATTAAACTTTAGATATTCACTATTAAATTATATAAATACGCTATTTTTTAATAAATTAAATTAAAATTTATACAGCGTTTCTAATAAAGTCGTAAGTAAACGTTTCTAATAAATTAAAGTCGATGCTTGCCGTTGACGTGTTCCGGTATGGAGGGTACTGTAGCCAGTAAACTTACGTTTGTTCTAGGCCTCATCAGGACCTCAAGTTGGCAACGCACCCTTACCACCTCTGAAAGCCGGTAAACTTACTAGATAAAAATATTTCTACGTTTATGCCTAAAATAGCCCGCGGAGAAATAAAATCTAAATAAAAGTACCTACTTAATATACAGGGTTACATTTAAAAGAGCAGACAAATTTTCAAGTGAAGGTTGGGAATTGATAACACTTTCACTTTATCTTTATTAAAGTGTTTGTATTTAAAAATTAAAAAATAAATGAATCATAATTTTTAACCGACGCAAAATCCAAACTGTACCGACCGCAGTCGCAAGTGCAGGCTGGTGACGTCATTACTTACTGGCTACGACATAGTGTGACAACAAGGGAAGTATTGACGCAGACTATTTTAAACCAATGTTTATGAAAGTAAATATTATAATTTGACAATATTATTTGAAATGAATTATCGTTTTAGCCTTAACTCCAATGTATCAAAATCTGGCCGGTTCTTTTTTGTGTATGCAGAATGACTTTAAGTTTATAGGTCATGTATATTTTTGTTATTATATATGTGGTGATATGTATTAATGTAATGTAGTTAATGGTTTTTTCATGCACTAAATGTGACTGTACTTTTAAATAAAGTTAGGTTGGCTGATAGAAAATGCCATGTCCATGTAAGGTCCATCTTTGTACACTATAGTGCATAAACTTTAAATAGATACATACTCGTAAATAAGTAAAGCTGTAACAGTAAAAATAGCAGGTACGGTAGAAACAGTTACATCGGTTGAAATGGTATTAGCATCCGAAATACCAGTAACAGTATTTTTAGCGATATAAATAACAGTAAAGTCCTGGAGTTCAAATTTCGTTGCGCACTAACTAAACTAGTTTTAAGTTATCTTCTTTCAATGACAGTAATAGAAAGAGACAAACCACGTTTGTACGTATCATTTGTACAGACGTTTAATCTGTCACTCGGAAAACGTTGATTAAAAATATCACGACTCAATAGATCGTTAACACACTCGACGGATAAATAAAAATTTTAAATCCAAAAACATTAACTAAACGATAAACAAGATTGATCGACTACTTTGATTATCTTTTTCTAAACGTATAATTTTAATAGGTATTATTTAATGGGTATTATTGGTAAAATTTTATTGATTATCACAACCCTAACATTTACTCAAATGCATTGTTATTAAAACTGACCATCTTTCTGAAACTTAGCGTCAAAAGCGGCCATATTTACAGACATTGGGAAGAAAGCGGTAATTTTCAAATATTAAAGTCAAATGTGGCTTTTTCAGTATCTAGCATTCGATTATTTTCGTTGCCCTTATTAATGGACTAAAAATCTTATTTTTAAATTTAAGCTTTGACATAATGATGTATTTTACATAATTACTAAATGGGGTATTTGACCTTGTAGTCAGTTTTTTTGTTTGTCATAAATACCTAAAAATGAGATTAACAGTTTTGGTTATATACAAAACAATTTATCATATTCAGTTAAACCAGGGGTGGGCAAATTATTTTGACCGCGTGCCGGTAAATTAAAAAAATATCTAGTGGCGGGTCAGTAAATTATAATTAATCTTGATTAAATCGGTTCATTAAAACACCTAAAAATAGCAGTAAATGTTAAAACGTCGTATAAAGACAACATAAGGTTTTTTTTATTTTACAATCATTTATTGAAATAACATCTATTTATGAAGTCTTAACATCTGACATACGTTACATATTTATATGTTTGAAGTAACGATTCAGTATCTTAATTTTTCAAATTTAAATAGTCTTCTAACATTTCGACCATTATTTTTTTAAGGCGGTTCATATTTTTTCTAAAAAAGGCCTCGGCGGGCCGGATTAAAACCTCTTAAGGGCCGGATCCGACCCGCGGGCCGTAATTTGCCCACCCCTGAGTTAAACGATTGTGCTTTTCCTTTTTGTAAAGCTACAAGTAAATATTCGGGTGTTTGCGACGCAATCGGTTATAGGTGCTATTAAATTTAATATTCATTAAACAAGTGCTTGTGGACCTGAGGGCAACATTATATATTTAACGATCGTTTTTATATCTTTGCCAATACTTGCACTTTAATAATAAATGTTGTCATATGTTCAACTACAATATTTTCAAGTTCCTATGAATATTAGTAAGGGGAACATAGACTCAAATCGTGCCGTTCGTTCGTCAGAGGCAAGCGTGGGTTTTTTAACCGCTTTGAAAAAAAGGAAATGCTTACTATTGTTATTGAAACTTAATGCACAAATCTAACCTTTGTTTTTTACTTAACGTCTAAAAAATTTTATAGCAGTCAACAGTTGATTACAACAAGGGTGCATATTTACGTCTATGTAATAATATTACTTACATGAAATAAATCATAACCATATATACAAACACAAAATTTTAAATAGGTTCAGATATATGTATAGGTACGTATACCTAATTAATATAATATGTTTGACTCCCATATTTTGTTGTGTTTGGTATCTGATTTCTCTGCCATGTTCTGTGAACAGATTGCATTTTTTTTTTATTTGAGAAGCTGATACCAATATGGTCCCATTGCCAGTCTGTATCTCATGATAACCTTAAGGAAAAAATACTCATTGTTTGTGTACTTAGACGACATCATATTGAAATCTAAGTCAAATTTAAATATAAAAAACCTGTTCTTCCCCCAAAAGTAATTTGGAGAGTGGTCAGATGGTTTATTAGGTGGTAATAAGATATGTGCCTATAGACTCCAGTCTTATATTGTACTGCACAATCAAACAAAGGATTATTTTGCGGAAAAAGGCTCATTTGCTAAGAATAAGAACCCGGTTCATGATAATTGTTAGAACTATATGATAGCGAAAATAAGTAAAACAGTAGAAGTAGAAACAACGCGAGCAAGTCGGTGTTATATGGGTGACGTCCTCCTATATTTAAAAAATGAATCCTTCATCCTCCTTAATATTCTAAAGAACTTCCAACAAAACATACTTGTAATGCAGCCACAAACCATCTTGAGCAAGTGAGCTTTCAAACGAAATACTCGTATCCACATCGAAATCGGTCCATTCTTTTTTCTTTAGAGAAAGAGAGAGACACGCACACGCACGCATTCACTCACACACATACACGTTAAACTTATTACACACCGCTTATCCATCGGGGATTAGTAAAAAGCAACGAATACTTAGTTCAACGACCTTTTAATATTAAAACCCAAGTTTATATTCCATACATTCACCGCAGCCAACTCTGCGTTTATTTTACGCACGCTATCCTTTGGGGTTGAAAATAATCATACGTAAAACAAGGACATTTTTTCCGTCGGCACAAGTCCCTTGGCAAAGGAAGTGTTCTAGCCTCAGGGCTTTTGATACTTCATGAAATATTCAAGTGCTCCTACAATGCCCAAAGCTACACGTACCTACACGTAGCAAAATTTGTAGCAATTCAAGTGTTATATGTATATGCACAGTGAGCATAATACCTAACAAAATTCATAGTAATTCTAGTGTTATGTATGCACAGTGAGTCAGATACCTAACAAAATTTATAGCAATTTAAGTGTTATGTATGCACAGTGAACTAAAAAAAATGAGCATTGAGCATAATACCTAACAAAATGTATAGCAATTCAAGTGTTATGTTTGCACAGTGAACTAGACAACTCAGCATTGAGCATTATACCTAACAAAATGTATTCATTCAAGTGTTATGTTTGCACAGTGAACTAGACAACTCAGCATTGAGCATTATACCTAACAAAATGTATAGCAATTCAAGTGTTATGTATGCACAGTGAACTATGTAGAAAAAATGAGCATTGAGCTTAATACCTAACTTCGTTAGTTAAGATAAATAGAGTTAGTCCTGGTTGCCGAGAAGTTTGTTTCTTCGTTTCTTCTCTTGACTGGCCAGATTTGGTAACAGTGGTAGTGTATGGTAGGCAGGGTACAACTTGATCGTTTTGCTTAAATTAATAAGTGTTATCCTGGTAATAAATATTTTTTAACTAGTTTATGTAAAAATATATAAATAACAAAAATAAAAACTAAATAATATTTAATTACTTAGAAATTTTCACATCACAATGTGTTAAAATATATAGGTAAGAATAAGTATTCTGTAACAACTCTTAAACACACATATTCCGCAAATATTAAATTTCATTTTCATTTTTCGACCGAAGTTTTAACCACGGCAAATAATACAAAATGTTTGTATGTAGCCTCTGGTAGCCTATGATTTTTATAGCAAAAGACAGTGAACAAGGACGCGGCTTTCTTTTTTATAGTTTTTGAAGGGAAACAAGCAGACAGATTTCCTGATGGTAAGAAAAACATCCCGCCTAGAGATACCAAAGGTGGTAATGGTGCGTTGCCAGGAGACCGGGATGTTAGGCCTCGAGCAAAAGTAAGTTTACCGGCTACATTACCCTCCAAACCGGAACACGTCATGACGTTGTAAGATATTGCATTCATTCCACATAACTGACACCTTTAGGTAGGTACTCTAAAATTTTATGTATGAAGTTTGTCATCATCACCATTAGTCCAATGTATGAAGTTCGTCCTCTAAGGTCCTCTGTCTGTCCTCTAAGCTTACATATTCCAAGTCTTCAAAATGCTTTTGTTTACTTAAGGTCCACTATTGAGTATTAGTGATATTTTTTTATTCTCAATTTTAAATCCAAAATTATATTTTGCAAATTACATCCAAACTGGATCTCATGTTTGTTTCAATCAATTCCCTTTTGTGAAATTCTGAATTGCTTAAGATCACTATAAAATAACTTTTATTTAAATAATAATTGCGATGTTTCCATTTTGAGAGTTCCCATAAAGTTTCACTTCAAATCACATTTGTACTCAAAATACAGATCAAGTTTAATTCTATTTGCCTTCAAAGCCGCCTCGTTGGTCGAGTGGCTAGCGTACACGCCTAACTCCACTGTCTAACCGCGAGGCTCAGGTTCGATTCCCGACGGGGGCAAGCATTTGTGTGATGAACAATTAGATGTCTGCATTTCCGGGTCTGGGTGTTTATTAAATTTATTCTGGTTATCTATTTAAGTATTTCTATGTATTAATATCGTTGACTAACACCCATAACACAAGCATAAAATTTGCTTACTTTGGGTATAGATTCAATATGTGTAATTTGTCCCGAGTTATTTATTTATTATTTATTAATGTCCATTGTAAACGTTTTATATGTGTCTATATAAAATCGAAAATTCCACGTACACAAAAAAAACTCGAAAAATACTGTGAAATTCAAAGGTGCATTAATTTCGAAGTAAAAACGTTGGCCATAACAATTTTACAATTTAAAAAGTAGTTTTAAAATCGCATATCATATCAATTCCACGTACACCTAAAAATCAATTTTCCCACGCATATCATATCAATTCGAAAAAAAAACAATTTTCCCGAAAATATTGTAAAACCAATAGTAACAATCCGAAGCTGCATTGATTCGAAATTGTAGATTTTACGATGGATAATAGAGAGCATTTCAATGGGCTGTTATGCTAGCGTGGGTACAGTCAGATGAAATGTTGGACAAAAGGATGGCTGAGCAAAATCCATCAGATATTCGGTTTAATTAATACAGCTCGGGTTGATTAAAACTATCGTACTCACAAATTAATAAGATCACGACTGTACTTTATTATAATTGAACCATGTCATAGTTTTCCTCATTGTCATTCTAAACTCGTTAGAGAAAAAATACTTAGCCTTTGAGTCCTCGTGTGTTCCAGGCTCCTTTGCAGAATAGATCATCTCTCTTCCTGCCACGTAGCTGGTAGAAGGCGAGCATAGGCTTACCGCTACTAATATCGTGATATATGAATAAGTTGTAGAGTTTCACAGCGACTCATCCGGGTTGCCTATTCCTGCCTCCATAATGTCAGTGCTTGGTATTGACGTGTTTCGGTTTGGACAATAAGGTAGCCGGTAAACTTAAGTTTGCTCGAGCCCTAACATCAAAATAATAACATAAAAATAATATAAATATATCTGAGCAGGTATCTCGTTGTAGAGAGAGAATGCGGAGTCCATTAACAAAGTAACATCTTTCAAAAAAGTATCAAAGTTATGTCTGTAGGGTAGTGTGGTCGGTAAAACTGTGTGCCGTGCTGCAGCACGTCCGAGCAAGGGTGGGTCCCTTACCAATTCCTGCCACCAGAACGACAGTGTGATGTTCCAGTCCAGGGTAGGGTAGCCGATAGACTTGAACAATTGGTGTAACGCCCTGGCCACAGGACAACAACGCACCTGCAACGTTTATGGTGTCTATAGGGAGCGATTTTCTCTTACAATCAGGAAAGTCATTTGCTATAAAAAACATAGGCCACGGTTATGATTTAAGCTAAATTTAGGATTGCACATTATTACTATCTGTTAGACGCGACTTCATCGCCTTCGATTAATTAAGTTTTATTTATTTGACTTTAACATGATTTTCATACAAACTTTGATCCTTCATTATAGCCCTTTGGGGGTTGATTTATAAATTTACATTTAAAATATTCATTTTTTTTCAAATATTCATATCAAGTTTAATTAAAATCAGTCAAGCTATATTTGCAGTTTAAAAAAAGTTAAAATCTCAAAAACTACTGGATTTATCTTGATAAAAATCGATTTTCGTTGAAAGGATGCGTTATATCTAAAAAACACATTTTCTTCTTATTGCCTAACTTGGAAATCGAGTCCGGGACATTGTGAAGCCATGTCCAACACCGAACCATTAAGCCACGAAGGAAATATAAACACAGACAGAAAAAATCGTATGTGTTAAAAATTATATTTTATTCAACTGAAATTCCCTATTAAGGAAAACATTAGTCGTGTAGTACCTACCTATTAGCTATATCAAATTATTTTTTAATGAGTGTTGAACAACCACCCCGATGGGGTGAAATAGTTGGATGGCGTGTGAAATGGCACCCGGTTAACAAATATTAAAAAACGAAATCAGTGGGGTAGTATTGATTTCGAGTGTGTTTCTATGATATTGGAAGGATTTCCTGATGGTAAGAATTTAACGCCGCCTAGTGACACCAAAGGTGGTAATGGTGCGTTGCCAACCTGAGGCCGGGATGTTAGGCCTCGAGCAAAAGTAAGTTTACCGGCTACCCTACCCTCCAAACCAGAATACGTCTTGACGTTTTGGCGGCAGGAATAGTTAAGGCGGTGGTGGTTAGATGTCACGGTGCTAGTGACGGCAAGCCTATGCTCGCCTTTTACGAGCTGCCTGGCAGGAAGGCAGATGGGCTATTCTGCAATGGAGTCCGGACCAACACGGCGATATTGTAAGTGAAGTAGAAGCGCGATAGGGAAAGTATAAAACTGTAAGAAAAATTAGCAAACACCTTTAAGAGGAACATCAAATTCTTTTGGAGGGAGGTGAAGAAGTCTCGGAGTTGTTCGTCTAGAATGAATAAATTTAAGTTTAAGTAGGGTGATATTCTTGCAAGCTCGGATGATGTGCTATAACGGTGTAGTATATTCTATGGAGATACGTATGAACATGCCTAGGATGCTGCCGCTGGGTATGAGTACTCAAAATAGCGGAGGCATGTGATGGTAATATGATTGCAGAAGTTATATGGGTGATTAGAAAGATGAATTAGGGAAATGCTGCAGGAGTAGATATGGTTACAGCTGAGATGATCAAGTTTGTTGGTACTGAAGTCCGGAACTATTTCTGTTTCCTTTGTAACAAATGTTGGTGGACTGGCGGAGTACCCGGACACTGGCGGTGTGCTGTGGTCGTGCCCTTGTATCGCATGGACTGCACCGGTAGCAGGCCTATCAATATGATCAGTTTTAGCATCTAAAGTGTATGAAAAATAGTTGAAACGAGGATGCAAGGGATATATAAAATGTGCGTGATGGGAGGAATGTTCTGAGAGGCTCAAGACTGCTTTAGGTCTAGGTTTACACTCCTTAATATCGTAAAAAAAGCATCTGGCTATGGGATACAGGGTTTTTTGTTGTTTTTTGGTTCTCGAAAATGCGATTGATAGGGTTGTACGTAAGGAATTTTGGGACATTTTGCCGATTATGGGATATACGGATCCCTACTACATGATATGCATTACATGTATTTAAATCGTAAAGTATATGTGGGGTGGACGGCAACATATTGCTTTATCTGATGTTAACATTGACGTCAAACCGGGTTGTGTGTTGTAATCATGCCTGTTTATCTTGTATTTGACCAAATGCCTTCAAAGTTACGATCAATGAATACGGGAATGCGTATGGGCGACCAGTTGGTGAACTGCTCGTTTTATGCATATGATGCTGTATTTCTGGCCTCAACCTGTATTTCTGTTTGAGGCCAGAAATACAGCATCTGAACTGAGTTAACCCTTAACTAGGCGCATTAAGAAAATCACACAATTAGGCGCATGGGGTCTTGCCTGACCCCAAAATAGCATTGGTAATTGAGTGTCAAAAAGAAATAAAACTTTATGAATTTTATAATAATTAATAAAGTATTTTAATAAAATTAAATTTAAAAAAACAAAAACAAAACTGAAACATTATACTTAATAAAAAAAAATAAAAAAATGAAACCTCTCTATAAATATTAATTTTGACAAAGCTGAGATCAACTAAAAAAAATAAATTAACTAGTCTCATCAGCGGATTCTTCTATTCTACATCCAACGCAGAAGTCCATCGAGTGTTGCTGACACATAAATTTACCGCACCTGAAGCATTTTGTTGGCACTTTTTTGTAATTGTTTCTAGGACATGATGAATAGCGTCTGAGCTTAGCTGCTTTTGATTGTTGGACCGTCTCGTCCACATCATAAACTTCACGGAGCCGTTTCTATGGTGTAGTTGGTGTAGCAGGAAGTTGTATGCGACGTTTTTAGTAATCTTCTACAAGTGCTGCAGCTAATTTTTTCTAGCAATCCGTCTTATATGTGTGATAGTCTTAGCAATATTCGTTTTGTGTATAACATTATGCATTGATGTCAGATATGTCTACAATATGAAAAAAACATTACACAATATAAAAATACACACATACAAAGAAAAATAATCAAAAATAAACTAATAGAAACTAAAACAAACCCAAAGGTAAAAACTTACCTCTGAAAAAAAGGTAACGTAACTGGTCGCATGGGGTCAGCACTCTAGAGAGCAGCAATAGGTACGCAGGTGTTGATGATCTGGACGCCACTAATTTGCATACCCCGTTGGGAGTGAGGAAGCTACAAAGAGCATGAGCGGGCTCTAAGCACTGTAAATGTATATTTTTTCGATTTCAAGTGCGCCTGACCCCATGCGCCTAATTAAGGGTTAAGAGTGAGACATATTGAGACAACCATCGTCAATAGACAAAATAGATGTCACTGTGTCACTATCTTATGGGCGTTCTCTTAGGATAAAATATGTGTTTTATAATATTGATGTATATTATAATATTAATTTTAATTTTAATTAAAATTAATATGGGACCACTTCGAGATCATGACCCACTTTTCATAAAAAAATCATCAAAAGAGGTTTGCTATTTTGGTTTTTAAAAATTGGATCTTGATAAAATTAATATGGGACTGCGTAAGGATAATGACCTACGTTTCACAAAAAACATATAGCTTTATACGATTGTAATCAAGTGCGACTTCTATAAAATAATATTTGCACGTTTTCAAAATATAAACAAAGCAAATGACAAGGACTTAATGTCATAAAACCAATGATTTAGACAGGAAGAAAATAAAAAAAAATGTCACAATCGATATTTTTTTTTCAATGTAGTAACAATGGTTAGAAATAAATATGTCCAAATTACATTTTTGACATTAACATATATTAGCGCCATCATACAAAAAAACATACAGTATAATTATACAAACGTATCTATAACAAATAACCTCATCTTTTGGGGTCAGGTAATTAATTATGCCATTTGTTTAATTTAAGCTCTGTACAACTACCAAAATCTGCCTTTCCACTAGTAATTTCGAGTTATACTTAGTAATGCATAAGCTGTCATTTATTTTGAAGACATCAGTGATAATGATGATCTATGTGACGAAAATATCAACATTTATTAATTAATATTTATAAATGAGCTACTTATAGGATATTTCGAAAAAATAACCATCTTAACACATTCCTTATTTACCGAATAATCGGTTATCGGGTAAATCGGGTAATTCGGTAAATAACGAACAATAACAAACATAAAAAACAAATTGAACTTATACTTAGTAATGCATAAATTTTCTTGACGACATTATTGTTAAGGATAATCAAGTTAGACAATTTCAGCATTAATACATAGAACTTAAAAACTACGCTCCGAATAATTATTTCTAAAAGTGAACCATTAAAATCCATTTGTTATTCGTAATAATCGTACGAGATTATTCGGTAAGTAATGAATAATAACAAACATACGAATAACAAAAACGTACCGACAAATTACAAGCTTTTCCTTTTAGAGTAGATTAAAAATCAGAGGCATAAAGTACAAAAATAGCAAAACCAAAGTCAGCTCAATACTTCATTCCGCTTGAGTAAACAGACGCCGAAGCTCTACGGTGACCACCTGGCTGACACTTTTCGTTTTATCCAGGTTTCAATTTAAAACTAAAAAAGGTCTTTTATGACTAAGAGTGACTCTCGGACGAAAATTAAACGGAGGGGAAAATTTTAAACGTTGCTTTACCCTGGCCAGGGACTTACAATTATGAAGCTTAATGAATATTGAGTCCTAAATTTTTTTTCTTTTTGAATATCGAATTCGAAGTGGCCAAAAAATTGCCTAGCTGTGTCTTCATTCATTAAGTTTCGACATATACAAGGGGAGAGTTTCGAAGAGGCTTGACAGCATCCACTGAAAATACGAGAGGTTTTTCATAGAATCTCGACCTAGGGCTCTTCGGGTATATTCAATCTTTCATCAACCTTTCTTTCCATATGACCGAAATAACGAAGCATGTTCTTGAGTATAATATATTTCTTATATATCTCAAGCTGTCCCGGCTAACTTTCTGTTTGTATGGAAAAATATTAAATGTTGTTTTTCCTCGAAGTTTTTCTTTTTTTTCATATCTATTAAACCTTCCCAGGGCTTCCACAAATAATTCAAAACCAAAATTAGCCTAATCGGTCCAACTGTTCTTGAGTTTTAGTGAGATTAACAAACAGCAATTGATTTTTATATGTAAAAAGAATACATTAACCCCCGACTAAACCTAATCGTACATTGTTGCTCAAAATCATCTCTATCATGACAATTTTCAAAAAAGGAAAACCGTACCAAAATTGATTCATTCCTTATGTAGCTATGCATAGTCACAGAGCAGACGCACATACTCGTCCACGCACAAACTTGAAACCTCTCTTTTCCCGTCAAAAGTTAAAAATAAGTGTAGACGTTAAAGTCAGTAGCTGCTCAATGATGACATCTTGATGACTTTGTCAAGACGAGTGAAAAAATAATGCATTATTAAATATAACTCAAAAACCACTAATCTGATCATAATACAATTAATATGTGACAACCTCCACGCCCAAATCCCCAAAAATGTAGGCAGAGGCACAACCAGGGCACCCACGACTA
Source organism: Calephelis nemesis (assembly GCA_002245505.1). Lineage (NCBI taxonomy): Eukaryota > Metazoa > Arthropoda > Insecta > Lepidoptera > Riodinidae > Calephelis > Calephelis nemesis. Next base: position 16,458 of record NJDD01006064.1, on the reverse strand, counting down.
GCCGAAGAACTCCCATAATGTGATAGGTGGCAAGCCTATCGTCCACCGGGCAGATATTCAATCCCGAGCAACATTTTTTTTTGTTGAAAAATTGGAAAAACCAAATTTTCTTTGTGTTACCCGACCCGAGAATCGAACCCGGGACCTCATGAAGTCAAGTCTAACACCTGGAACGCTAGACCACAGAGGCGACAACCTCGGAATTATGACCTATCTTTTAGTCATTTAGGAATGTACTGAAACGGGAAAAGTGCTAAAAATTAATACGTCGAGAATCGAAAGTAGTGGCACAATTATTACAAAATATGAATATCAGAATATATTTAATCAAATAGGTAGGTAGGCAGACGCAACCAGAGCACCATTATCAAGACATGGCAAGTCTATCGCCAACGTATACTATGTGCCCGACATATCCGATCCCGGGACGTTATTTTTATTACGAAATTGACTTTTTTTTACTGACCCGGGTATCGAACCTCAAGAATTCAATTCCAACGCCGTGCCGTTTGACCACAGTGGCGATTTGGTTTTTGGATTTCATCTGTACGGATGAAATAATTAAATAGTATTAATTAATGTTATTTAGTAAGAAATGTATTTGTTGTCTTTGAAAAAAAACTGTGTAGCTATAAGACATAACTATCGCAGTAGATAAGAAAGACATAGAGAAGTCAGAATACATATGTTAAATTTTAGCTTCAGGTAAGATTTTGTAAATGCAAAAACTTTCTCAAGTCAGTAATAGGTACACTAACTTTAGAAAGTTTTCGCATTGGCAACACTTGTTATTTTTCAAGTAAAAGTTCATACTTATTAAGTTTTTCATCTATTACTCAGAACCATTCTTAAGTCTAGACTATTTTAATTATGTAGTTGTGGCGTCGTTGTCCATTGTTCAATATTTTGCTAGCTTATTGTTTTTTTTTTAAACTTATTGTTTTTTCTGTAGAGCCTGAGTCGAACTCGTAAATAAAGGCTTCAGTACATTCAATAATATTATATACTTTGTATATTTTTTATGACAAAAATCATCGTTGCTCAAGCCACTAACAAACGCTACTGACCAACCGCGAGGCTCGGATTCGATTCCCGCCGGGGCAAGGAATTACTGATTGACAATTCTTAATTTTAGCCTTATTGGGATAAGTCTACTTCTAAGGTGGTCCTACTGCTACTAAGTTTGGAATCTGGATCAGTAGGGTTACTCTTGAAGCTCGATTTCATTCAAATTGGAAATTTCAATCGTATCTGTAATTTTAGGTACTACAACACAATACTAACGAATTATTAACATTTAGTTCCAAGAATATTCAACGATTCCAATATGGTTGGCTAAACCATATAAATAAAAAATAAAAATATATTGTGGAAAGTTAAAGTGATTCTAAATAAATTGTACCAAGAATTGAATTCCACTAAGCACCGACGATAAGAGTTAGAGGATTCCGATAAAATATTTTATTATTTACTATTAACTTATTGTTGATAGTAAATAATAAAATATTCAAGCATGCCTAAAGTGATATATCCGATACCAATTTCCAATATTGTATGAATAGAGATTCAAGAGTAAGCCTACTGATGATAAAATGCGTGTAATTATACTAAAACGAAAAGGATAGCTCCGAGATACGAACAAACATTGAATAAAGGTCAAAATTAAAAAAAAAGTGTGTGTCTGTCAGCTACGACGCACGATTGGAGTTTACTCCTGACGAAATGTATCTTGCAGCACACATGTCTCCTACAGCAGATTTAGTTATGTTAATTCTTCTTAAATTAGTATCATCGCAGACATTAGAAGTGTGATCCAAATAGTCAGTATTTTGATAGATAGCGACTTCTCCTGCACGGAGACTACGAAGTATCGCCCAGGAGGAGATCCCGAGAATGAGATACGCTGTGTAATGTATTCCATCTCATTCTTTAACACATTCAATCCTACATATATATATGTGTATCCTATATATATTTTTGTCTATTTCTACGTAACGCCTCAACTTTTCGTGTTACACTTGATTTTACTCCTCATAAAATTTCCGTACCGGGCCTTATAACTCAAATCGTTTCTTAAGGAGTAAACTCCAAAAACACTTTTATCATACGAGAGAGATACTTTTTTCAAAATTCATATCCGACCTAGATACTTATTCTTCGATTTCAATTTCATGCAAACTTTTTTTTATATTTGTTACGTCTAAATTATCATAATTACTGTCCTAATTATAATTATTTATTATATTGCTGAAAAGAGGTGCTACTTGGAAAGTATTGTTCATCTTATTTCACACAATTAAAATTGCAATTATTGTATTATTTTGTAAACAAAAAATATTTTTAAACACATCCTTCTGCCACTTTACTGAGTTGAAACTTTTAAAACGAGGTTCAATTTATACATGACTTTAAATCTGTTTTAATTCCTACAGAACTACTAAAGACAGATAAGTTCATAAGGCAAAGGTGAAATCTCCCCAAACACGGATAATATTTAAACCAACATACCTTTCTTTTACCAAAAAGTTAAAAGCGTTAGTTAGGTTCATGCGTTCCATTTTGAAATGAGATTTTCCTTTGTGTTCACTAAAAATGACGCTTACCGTTTGCTCATAGACAAAGATACAGCTAGCAAGTAAAATCTTTTAACTAATTCTTTAAACTTAGATTTAACTTTTGAAGTAGCTATAAGCTTAATTTTAACATTTAAATTAAACCTTTAACCTAGCTTTTTACTTAATTTTAAACTTTAAATTGAACTATTAAATTTAAGATTTTAAACTTAAAGCTTTAAACCCAATTTTAACATTTAAATTAAACCTTTAAACTAGCAGTTTCTGTAGATATGTTTATATTTTCTGAATCTTGGAAACGGCTTTAACGATTTTCGTATGCAGTATGCATAGTATGCAGGTAGTTTCGGGGGTGTATTTATTTTATTAGTTGATATTTCATAAAAAATAACGTGTCTGTTTGTAGTATTAAAATAACAATGTTTTGCTACAAGCATATAATGTGTATACGGGACCTATTCCAAAATGACATATTTTAAATTTTTGTCCGTCTGTTCCGATTAATCAATGAAACGACAGCACTAATGTTGATGGTACTTTCACTGGTGGGAAGCTAATGAAATAAGGAGTAACTTAGGCTACTTTTATTAAATTGAAATTGTTAATTCTAATTTAAATACTTACTTTTTTAAATTGTGAATTCCTTTCAGACGAATTCGCGTTCATAGGTAGTTCTTAATACATATATGAATCACATACGTACACAAACAGTCAGGGATTAGTAACACCAGAATACAGTTAGTATCAAAGCCGTTTTTGATGCTGGCTTTACTATGCAAAATACGGCCGACATAGCTCGGGGAAACTTTCAATTTATTGCTGAAGGGATTTTCAGTTTCAACTTTATGCGCTTTCGCGTATGTATATACAAAATGTTTAAAATGTTTTTCAGATGAGGTTCATTCACAGAGCGCTAACGAGACGGTAAAATCACAGAGTTTTAAGTAAATAATGAATAGCTGCGGATTTTTTCTCATGACACGATTTCTGAGACAAATTATAACAAGTACTTTGTTCACAATCAAGTAAAAATTTTAATGAAGAACAAATCAAGTTTTGAACTGGTAAAACAAATTCCAATTTCAATATCACGTCATCGAGGTACCCAATTTTAAAATTATTAAAAAAACTGGGTTTCTTTATGTAATTAATATAACTACATCATGATGTACCTTTTGAAAAGCTAACCATCAAAATAAATTTGTCATTGGCCGAATAATAGAGCAACAAACATACAAAAAACCATAAAGAAAAATTAATATCCTCTTCCGTTTTGGAGCCAGTTACAATATAGTTTACTAATTCGCCCCATTACATTGATCCCAAACTTTTCTAACATATTCGAAAAAAATGTATTCAAGGATTGTGCAAAATTTTAATAAATACAAGATAATATGCTCGAACAAAGCGGGTTCCAGAAGAATAAATCTACGGATACTGCACTATTAGAAGCGGTTTGCAATATTATCAACAACATTGATGCGGGAAGTCCTAATATAATTTCTTGATTTATCGAATGCATTCGATCTTGTTGATCATACAATTCTTTTATCAAAGATGGAATATGTTTGGTTAAGATCAGAATAAGATAAAGTTAAGTGGATACAGAGCTTCTTAACCGGTAGATGTCAATGTGTGGAAGTAACTCGAAAAGATGAAAATAATATAGAGAGAATATATAGATCAACTTTTAAATTAAAAATTAACGGAGTACCACAGGGGAGCATACTTGATCCACTACTTTTTTGATATTGATATTAATGACCTCCTCCACATTACAAAGCACAAGTATATTTTATTCGCAAATGACATCTCTTTGAAAATGGTTAGTAAAGCTTATGAAAATTTAGAAATCGAAGCTAACAATACTATAGCATTGTGTAGTAGATTGGATGGAGAGAAATAGACTCAGTATAAATGTATGTAAAACCAACTTCGTGCAATTTATGAACATGAAGAGGAATAATACTAAATACATGCATTAAGCATGCAGATCACCACTTGATCACTCTTACGCATTCCCACATTTATAGACCTTAACCTTTGAAGACATTTGTCCAAATACAAAATAAACAAGCGTGCCGACAACACACAAACTTGATTGATGTTGACACCAAACCAAGGCGATATGTTTCCATCCACCCGCACACTTGTTTTACAATCTAAACACATAGAGCGCACAGCATGAGGCAAGGACCCGTCTATATCCTATAATCTGGCAAAATGTCCGAAAGTTCCTTACGTACAACCCCGTCAAACGCTCTTTCGTGATCCACAAAACCGCAGAAAACTTTCTGATCCACAGCCAGATGCTTCTCTACAATATCGCGGAGCGAAAACACTTGATCCGTACATCCTCTTCCAGACCTGAAACCGCTTGAGCCTCCCACAATGTTCCGTCGGACATCCTCCTTTCAACTATTTTTCCATACACTTTTAATGCCAAACTGATCAAACTAATGACCCTGTAACTTGTATGATCCCTGCGTGAAGGCAAGGGCCTTTATACAAGGGCACGATGACCGCACGCCGCCAGTCTTCGCGTACTCTGCAGGTCTTCCGACATTTGTTATAAAGAACCCAGAAAGAGTCTCGGACGGCTATTTACATTGTTGTACCTTTTTGTGACTAGATACAATTTGTGACCCAAAACTGTTACAATAAAAAAATTGCAGTCACATAATATATACTACTGTATACACTTGTGTATGATGTAAAGCCTTATAGTGCAAACTAAGCTTAACAACACAATAAGTAAACATAATTGTATCACAAAAACTGGTAATAATACGAACAGCAAAGACATTACTGACATTTCTATGAATGTTCATACCTCAAAAGTTATGTGGATACATTTGAATGATGTAGGTATATAAATCAAAGTCAACACACTCGTTAGTAAGAAATTCCTGATGCATTGAACAGTAAAGTCGAAATCGGTATATTTAAAACATTAAACTTTTTTTGTATAAAACAATATTTATGGAAAATGGTTGCTTCACAATTGAAAATCTGTTTAACTGTAGTAATTTATTTTGTAACAATAAGTTATCAGTATGGTAAGATTTTTAATATAATTAACTTTTATGACATGTAGCTATTTAAACATTTCTGTTGTATAATCGCCTATGTGGTATAGCGGTCTAGTGTTGTACTTGCCTTCATGGGGTCCCGGGTTCTATTCTCGGGCAAATTTTTTTTCTATTACATTAGACATTTCTAGTAAATTAGAAAAATGTAACAACCTTTTTTAGTTTTTGGCATGGGTGTGAGCATCTGCTGCTAGTCAAGTTTTTTTTTCATTAATAAAATCATAAGCGTTCATCATCAGTTATGTCAGGGTCTTAGATAAAGCTGCACCGTGCAATTCACGTCAGTGACAGACATTTGTGAAAAACATTTAAATGTCTAAGTATATTTCTTAGTATGGGTCTGCTTTTTAAATTTGTTTTGGTATTTATATAAGTTTTCCTTTTAGTATCGTTGACCTCCGTTCCCGTTCCTTGTGTTGGCCCGGATTCCTGTGCAAAGTCTCATTCTGCCTTCCTGCCAGGCAGCTCACCCGGATTGGTACAATCGCCTTGTTTATTCCTACTGCCATAACATCAGCATTTGCCGTTAACGTTTTCCGGTTCAGAGGATAAGGTAGCCGATACACTTGCTTTTGCTTGAGGCCTAACATACCGACCTAGGGTCGAAAACGCACCATTTTCACCTTTGGTCTCCGGTTACTCGACCACTCTTAACGAAAACTTAGCTCTGATTGACTGAATAAATCAGCTGAATACCTAATAAAATGTATTAAAACATTTGTTAATTTTTTTTCAGAAATAGAAAGTAACCCACAGAACATGTTCATTCCCAAAGGAGCATGTGTGGATGATTATTATTCTTTTGACCCCAATGTAAGCAAACTGCTTTATTTATATAATTTTATACATAAAATGCTTTGTGTTTATTTGAGGAGGCGTATCTTCAAAACTTACAAATTTAGTTAATTCATTCTTTTGTCTCATGACATGTGTGATTGACAAAGCAAATATACAATGCAAATGTGAACGTGATGTACCTAGGTACCCGGGGAGACGAATCACTCGGATATTATGCGACCATTACATTTAAATACTTAACGATACTATTACATTTAAATACTTAAATAAATACCAGAATAATTAACATTTAATAAATACCCAGACCCGGAAATGCAGACATCTAAATGTTCATCACACAAATGCCTGCCCCCGTCGCACAATGTTTTTTTCGACCAAAAAAAGTGACATCGTGAGATTTATGCATAAAACGATCGGCTATTCTATTTGAAATGTAAGAGTAAAACTCCCAGATCTCTATCT
>NJDD01006063.1:65703-91562 GCA_002245505.1 Calephelis nemesis | reverse complement strand
TCTATAATATTGTAGATATTTTTTTCTTTTTACACTCGCACTTGTGCTTGGCTCCACGTCAGACGACATTTTAACTTAATTATCTGATTTTGTAGGGACTCTTTCGGTTAGGTACTCACTCTTCAAAGTTAAGAAAATTTATGAAAAAATAAAACCGAATTACTGTTTAAATATACTAGACAGGTAAATTCCCGAGCGGGAAGCCCCTTATAACATCGAATTGTAGGACACAAGGGTGTCAAGGGTATTCCCCAAAATATATGAACTACATTCTGCACTAGGTCCATACTATTGAGGGCTTCCCCGTAACATTAAACATAAATGAAAAGGGTTGCCAACTTAAAAGTGTAAAATCGAGAGAATTTCCGTGTATACTGTGAAATCGTAGAAAAATCGTTATATTTCGGTATTTCGGTAGAACAGAGCCCATATCGGTAGAAATACCGAAAAATCGGTAGGTTCGAGACCACTGCACCTGAGGCATTCCCCCTCTCACAGCGGAGGAACGTGGCAAAATGCCAGCGTCCAACGCCGACCCGTTTAAGTATTTAAAGTTTAATAATTGTCTACATTTCAATAACGAACTTTTTACTTTTGTAGTTAGTGTAACTATAGAAAATAAAACAATACAATAATATATAGATTTGCCGAGTTACGTTGTTAGCTATAGGCCAAATGGTTAGCGTATACGCTAACCCCACCAAGACAACCCCGAGTCTTGGCTTCGACTCCGGAAGCAGGCAGTCTGGGTGTTTGTTAAATTCATAACTCAAATACAAAACTTGATTAAGTTAGATCAATTTCTGTAATTTATCCCGCTATATTATTTTTACTTATTTAACAATACTTGTACTTTTCCACAACATTTTCCTTATACCGTAATTTACAATCAAAAACTGATACTAAAAAGTCGTATCATTAGTTTTTAGTTGCAAAGAACTGATCATCCTAAAAGACTTATGTATAATAGTTTTTTTGAAATGCCTAATATTTTGCTAACCGCGAGGTTTTTACAACTTCACCGGACTATGGTAATATTTAAAAAAATATATACAACGATCTACAATACGAGTGCGATACATTCTACAATCAAACGCTCTGGTTTTATTCGAAGGTAGTAGCAAGAGTCTCCGAAACCGGCGTGAAATGAAACGAATGAATGACAATACAGTAGAATGTATCTTCAGTATCTTCACGCCCATATCCCCGAAGAGGTAGGCAGATGCACAACCAGGGCACCTACGACTAGCCGAAGATACTAAGTCCCACAATGTGATAGGTGGCAAGCCTATCGCCAACAAAAATTGGAAAAACCCAATTTTCTTTTTGTTGCCCGACCCGGGATTCGAACCCGGGACCTCATGCAGTCAAGTCCAACAACGGAACCGCCAGACTACAGAGGCGAGGCGACAGTAATGAATGTAGAGAAAATCAGGCAGGCCTGCGAAGATCGTGACAGCTGGTACCCCATAGTGCTGAGGACGTCCAGAGGACTTAGCGAAAAGAAAAATAAGTTAGTATTAATAAAAAAAAACTGTTTGAAATACAAGAACTAGGACAGAATTTGATAGGTACGATTCGTATATTTTATATTTTTCCTCAGTAATAATAGATCCAATTGCAGGTTTGCTGTGTATCGATCATTTCAATGGTCAATTGCGTGTAAACTAGTTTCACTTTTCCCCGTGTTAGTTCCGAGGTCCTTAATATAGGTCAATTGCTTGCTGAGAAAGTAATGTTTGTTTTTTTGTCACGATCACGATGGCAATAACTAGTTGACAGAGTTTTGCTACAACATCTTATATACGAGGGCCAAACTGAAAGTTTTTAGAACTGGCAACTTAAAAGCATTATATTAAATAAATAAGTTTAAATTTTGAAAATAGAACTCTTTACCAATAATATTGAGTATACATTTCATTCATTTGTCATTTGTTTTACGATTTGGCGGCAAATTGAAAATTGTCTGTGCACGTCAGAATGAATTTAACCCGAGAAAATTTTCGTGCAATGATTTTTTATGACTTTCGATGTCATATAAGACAACAAGAAAGTTATGATAGACTTCGATTGGCTTTTCACGATGAAGCCCCATCTCGTGCCACAGTTTACAACTGGTTTAATGAATTCAAACGTGGTCGAACTCATCTCACCGATGATTTGCGTGAGGGACGGCCTTCTACAGCGACGACTGAAAACAATATCAGTGTTGTGCGGCGTATGATAGAGACTGACAAAAGAGTGACCTATCAGCAGATTCGGACAAGTCTAGGCATAGGTATGAGTCAAGTGCACAAAATCCTCCATGAACATTTAGCGGTCAGGAAGCTTTGTGCCCGCTGGATACCGCATAATTTGACCGAGGCTCAAAAACTCCGCCGTGTTGATTGGTGCCGAGAAATGATCCAAAAATTTAACGGAGGTGACTCAAATGCTGTGTTCGACATACTAACGGGTGACGAAAGCTGGATTTACTGTTATGATCCGGAAACCAAAAGACAGTCTGCTCAGTGAGTGTTTCCTTCCGAAGAGTTGCCAACTAAAGTGAAGAGAGGTCGAAGTGTTGGAAAAAAGATGGTGGCCTCGTTCTTCGGAAAGACAGGTCATTACGCGACAGTTGTCTTAGAGGATCAGAAAACGGTTAATGCAGAGTGGTACACTAACAACTGTTTGCCACTTGTCTTGGAAAAAGTTCGAGAGAAACGACCTCGCAGCAGGATCCTCCTTCATCACGACAATGCCTCGTCGCACACCGCCAGGCAAACGATCGACTATTTGGCGACCTCAGACGTGGAATTACTGGGTCACCCGCCGTATAGCCCCGACCTCGCACCCTGCGATTTTTATTTAATGCAGCGATGTATTGATGTAAATGGACGCTATTTTGAAAAGTTATAATAAAACTAATAACTTGCTAGAATGCTTAGTTTTTGATTTTCTAAGAACTTTCAGTTTGACCCTCGTATATAAAAATCTTGTGTCACGTTGTATGTTGCCAATAAACTCCACAACTACTGAACCGATTTCGATAAAATTTCACATATATCTGTAGTTTGGTCCATCTTAAAAGATAGGATAGTTTTTATCCGAATGTTGGCGGGACGAAATTCGCTGGGGCAGCTAGTATTACTACACAAACTTATTACTGTCTCTATGACGTCAGTACTCGTTGTTGTCATGTACCAGTTTGGAAGATAGGAAAGTCGGCTATTTACTTTCGTAAGCTCATAGCCTCAGGATGACAAAGAATTAGTCCCGCTCTTGGTATCTATAGGCAATGTATTTTTATCAACAGGAAATCCGTCTGCTTATTTGCCTTATTACTCCACAAATGTTAATTGGGACTAACACCCTGGTCGTAGAACAACGACACACCTATATCATCTTTGGTCGTTATAGGCTATGGTTTGTTTCTTACCATGTGCTCATACGCTGTTCTATCACATAAAAAAACTCATTTAGAATGTTCATAATAAAATAAAACTTTTTCTCATTTCCCCCAGTCAACCATAAAATTTTATAATTTAGAACGAAGCCCCAATTATTTGTAAGCAGTGAGCAGCACTTGTAAATCGGAAACAATATTTCATTACAACAACCAAACAAAAAGCTAAACTTACATTAAAAGAAGATTGAAATTTTATTTTACAACTTTTCCCAATGTAAAAAGAAACAGTTGGCAACTAAAGTTTAAACAAAGCACAAAACCCGGATGGTTAATAAATAATATAATTAATGCGATCCATTAAACTTAAGCTACCTTGTCCTAAAATATTTTGTCACAAAATTTTAGTGTTTATTAATAAATTTAATTTATTGCTCGAGATAAAGTATTCCCTCGCGGCTCTTCAATGTTTTATTAAACGCCTTTAGAGCCAACTATGGATTACCCCTTTGAAGAAGATTGATATAACATACTGGCCGATATGCTCGATTCTATCAACAAAATTTTACTTGATGATATCTTTTCAATATAAAAATCTTGTCATGATGTTTGTGATCGTAGTCCTCAAAAAAGGCTTGACAGACTTTTACGGTTTTTACGGTCGTACAGCATCTTACTGTCTTACATACTGTCAGGTGATATATTTTATGGAAAAGTTGTGGCTAAAGTGATTTAAGCGACAGTTATCTCTTACCGTCGCTGTACCATGTACCAGCTTAAAAAGTTCTGGTTTTCGTATTTGAGCCTTTTGCCGCGCAAACACAAATACTACTATCCAATTCCCAGTGTTAGTTCGGTTCCGGTGAGTAGTCCGACTAAGACCGTCAGCCTATCTGCCAGGCAGCTCGTAATAGGTGAGCACTGGTTAAAATATAGGTCATTACAAACAAGACCACTGGTGGTAGAGTATTGTGTTGTAGGAACTTGACCGGGTAGAGATCCACCACCATACTTATTCCTGACGATAAGTTCCGGTCCGGAGGGTTGGGTAGCCGGTAAATTTGCACAATAAGCCTTCCATCCCGGCCTCAGGACAACAAGGCATCTTTAACATCTATAGCGTCTAGGCCACGGTGGTCTCTTAACTTCAGGAGACGTATGCTTGTTCGCAGTTTGGCAAAACATTTACACAAAAAATTAAAAAAAAATTGTTATGTTTTTTATTCACCTAAATCATAGGACACTAGCCTGCCTTAAATCTGAATGCCTGTAGATCTACTTTCAAATTAAACGGGTTATACCTTTTCACCATGTGTCTGTCAAGTTTCTTGTGTCACTTAAGCCAAACTTAATACAAAATTAGGGTTTGCTATATATCTATGGAAGATCCGCCTCTTATTACGTAGTATTTATATACTCTTTGACCTCTACTAGAAAAAAAACACCGACTCGTACTTGAGTTGCACACATGCAAACGATCACAAATACACACGCAATGTAAGCACGCATACCAAAACCAAGCGTGGACTGCATTTAGCATTTGTAAGTCAATCAATAGCTTTGGCAAATAGTTAAGCTACAGTTAAACTGCAAAAACTGACTTGGACTATTTCCTCAAAAAATAATACATTTTATTAACGTCCTTTTAGTATTTTTAGTCATATTTAATAAGAATTGTTATTTTTGTCTGCCTATACAGTGATAATAAAAATAAAATGAATATGTGACCACCTTGGAATCATGACCTATATTTTTTTTAAAAAAGCCAACAAAATCGGTTCTATTGGACGGGTAATGGCGTAACAAACGAACAAAAAGACATAGTCGAAATAAAGACCTCCTTTTTTGAGTCTTTTAAAAAAATCTGAAACCTCTAAACCTATTTTAGAGAGTTATTAGCTGCATTAAAACTCGATCCAGCACAGGCTTTAGTTTTTCCCACAAACATATTTAATGGATGGTTTATATAAATTTGTTTTTTTTTATTAATTAGTAGTTTTGTAAACACATTCTTTGAATAAAATTTGAATTCCAATCACGTGTACCAAACATCACACTTATCTGTGGGTGCAATGTGATTTAAAGGATACCTACGAAGTTTATAAAATAAATATCCCTGGACAAGTTAAAAAATAATAATAACAAATATCCTTGGACAAGTTACACAAATTGAATCTAACTCCAAAGAAAGCAAATTATATGCTTGTGTTATGGGTGATAGTCAACAATTCTAATACATAGAAATACTTAAATAGATACCAGAATAGATTTAATAAACACCCAGAACCGAAAATGCAGATATCAAAATGTTCATCACACAAATGCCTGCCCCCGTCGGGAATCGAACCCGAGCCTTACGGTTAGTCAGTGTAGTCACTCGACCAAGGAGGCAGTCACGACTTTTCTTTTGACATACTTATTTATATATACTTATAATAAAATTCGGCAATGCCTTCCTTCACATTTGCTAGTTACTTATGTTTGGTAGGAAGTCTGATGATTTACTGTCCATTTAGAGCTTGGACAATTACCAATAAAAGACCAAAATGGCCAGGTCATACAAAATTGCCTAGTTGAATGGCAGTTGACGGCAGTTCATCGAAGAGTATTTATAAGTATGACCGGTGGTAGAGACATACATTTGAAAGTACATTTCCGTTACGTGACTCACGGAGATGGCACGTTCGGTCTGAGACCACTAACATACTAAGACCGGCTCGTAAGGACATTTTTATTCCTGACAAATCTTTGCCACTAACCGTTGAATAAATTTGAGCGCTCGCGCTGTGCTATCTTATAGCTTTGATTCTATTATAATATTATGTTGAATAATAAATGAAATAACTCATAGACAGCGCGCAAACAGCAAAAACGATACTTATAAAATTTCGTAAAATTTTCATGCATAGTTATAAAAAATAAACTGCAAACATTTACATTGATAGCTTGGGGCGCGATCACCAAGTGATTTCGATACCTTGTAATTATCTTCTAAAAATGAATCTCTATTTCACTTGGTCATTGCATTATGTGTGCATATGCGTGTTATGGGCGCATATTATGGTATATAACAACTTCGATCATTCTTTTTTATGTGTTGTTATGTTAATTGTCGGAACGATAAAAAATGTAAGTTTAGCGTCGCATTAGAAAACTTAAAAAAACAAAACGACATATATATATATATATATAAACATATAATTTTCACAAAACTGTCAGTCGATTAGTATAACTGTCAGTAGTTAAGACAGTAACGTCTTTCGGTTCAGCTAGTCATACTCGTATAAAAAAAATAAAAAAATGTGGTCAATGGCCCGATATTTTCATTGATTAGAAGAGGTCCCTGATTCGATTCAAGAGTCGTGTAACTTAGTCAGTTTTATAATTAAATAAAAAAACAACCCAGTCCCAGTTTGGACAAGTGCCCGTTTGTTACTAGACCCATATAGATATTCACGCCACCTAGTCAGATGCAACGGCGCTAGATACAGTAAGCCTATGCTCGCCTTGTACGAGCTGCCTGGCAAGAAGGCAAATGTTCTATTCTGCAAAGGAGACCGGGCCAACACTAGAGAAGAAAATAGCATACGGACATATTCGTGAGCGAAGCAATTTAGCATGATGGTGATAAATGTCCATAGAGGATAATTGGAATCAAGATATCACACATAAAGTCACACATACCAACATCAAAATTCAGTGGCACTGTAACACATGAAAGAACATGAGTTTCAAAAATATACGATTTTGATTGCGATTGATTATCTATCACCAATATTCGGGTTATGTGATAGTTCGATAATATCGTCTATGATTTGATATAATAATATCATGTAGTACTAGGTACTACCGCCTTATCCAACCATGCTGCCACATCGTCAATGCTACCCATTGTCTTGTTCCATATGAAGGACAGAGTAGCATACGTGACATCACTTTCCAGGCATAATATGGCTATGAACCAGTATCATCTTAGATCTTTTGTAGTAACCTACCATCACCTAACATCAGGTCAGCTTGTTCATTATCTTATGATATAATAAGTGATAAATAATATTATTATAATAAAATTTAAAAAAATCATTAACACCCTACACCGTAACCATCTCGACTAACCATCTCGATTAAGTTAGTATTCAAACAAAAAAATTCGAATTGATATAGATCCGTTCGTTAAAAATTATAAAATCCTAGTTTCCTCGCTATTGTAAGTAAGCTTGTTGTTGTAACAAACACCTTCTCCCGGTTCATACCTACCTCTCCATCAATTTTCGGCCTAATCGGTTTAAATATCACGACTTTCTTTTTATCTTTATATATATAATTCTTCTGTGGTATATATATAATGGTTTAGATTCACAATTTGGTCCACTGGAAAATGTTTTTTTAAATTAATTTTTTAATAATAAGTAGTTGTTGATTTTAGAATGTTTCACATCGGATCCGACAGACTGCGCTACTGTCTAAGCATTAATGTCAAGCGATACGAAGTTTGCTGGGTCAGCTAGTATACATATATAGACGATTCATCATTTATAATTATTATTTTTTGCTTTTATTGTTTCCAAGGTGTATTCTGCTGTTAGGGGCGAAGACAACGAATCAAAAACCATGAAAATTGGTCCACCAGATCTCAAGTTATAAGTGTTGTAATAAACCCGATTTTGTTTTATTTATATAGATATAGAGACACAACACTTCCTTATCGTCTGGTTTTAAAACTATGGATTAGTCGATATATATTCATGCTAGATGTAAATATGACTCACAAACAAGTATACAATCGATTATAAACAACAGCAAAGCACTGAGGTCTGGCCAAGTTATTGTTCATCGATATTACGCTCAATATCTTTAATTGAATAATAGGCCAACAACAGATACTGCTCCCATCAAAGTTAGCCGCTATCTCCCGTAACAATAAGTATTACGGTTGCAGTCTTTGCTACCGTTGATTGTGTTGGAGTCGGTTCATGAACGGCCAATTTATTGAGACGATGAAGACGAAGCCCCTAGGCTATGGTCGGCTATAGACGTCTATTTTCATTACAGTTTATATCGAAGTAACAGTTCTTGCAATATTATAGTTCTACTAGCTACTACCAGCGGCTTTGCTCGCGTGGGAGCAAATTAGTACCATTAGTAAAGACTTTCATACAAACTGTCAACCCCTATTTCACCCCCTTAGGGATAGAATTTCCAGAAACGCTTAAATACGTATCTTCTCATTTTTTATAAATAGCCCAAAATAAAATTTCAAATTTAAAAATAAAGTTTTAATTTGAAAAAAATGACGGTGTTCCATTAAGTAAAAATTCCGTCCTTAGTGGGAGTCTCAATAAAACGACCCCACTCACCAAATTTCATGGCTGTAACTCTAACAGTTTTTGCTCGTCGATGATGAATCAGTCAGTCAGGTTTCAGGACATGTTATTTTATAAGTATAAGTGGGATCGCGAGACTAACCGACGGATGTCCTGGTAAGAAATGCACGCCGCCTGCACCTCGCTATGGCAATCTAGTGCGTTGCAAATTTTAATTAATATACATTTTCTCTGTAGCATTAGTAGACTAATTGAATAACACGTACATAAAATATTGCTATTTTTGTAAGATGCGGAAAAGTACAGGTGCGTTTCAATGTGAGTTATGCCATCCAAATGGTTAAGGATACAGAATAAAGATAAGTTTTGACAAAACCTATATGTAATGTAGCTAAGGATCAGATACAAGGATATAAAAATTCGCATCGAAATCGGTCCACCCGTTAAAAAATTTCGAAGTCATAGACAGACACACACACATACATACTCGTCAAACTAATAACGAACCTTTTTCCGTGGGAGGTTAAAAACAAGAACTTTTCAAAAATGTACGGAAACAACGAAGGTACCTATAAGACAATTCCAAACATAATGAAGTTATTGACATAATAATATGAATCATGAAGGAGCAGGGCAGCTGCTGGTCAGGTAACCTGAGCCCCACCGCACCCGCCGCTCTCACTGCACGGTACCGGCCGGGAAACCTTTCGCCCTTACACGCCTACTTCAATTTTACTGGGAAGCCCTACAATATAATCTTCCGTTAAGTATTTCCAAGTTATAATTACAAGTGGAGAAAATAAATATAATTCATACTAATATTATGTGTTTGTATGTTAGGTTTACGCGTCAAATCGACTGGACCGATTATAGTGAATTATAGAAAAAAAATTGTGTTCGCCCGCCGTCTTACAAACCCCCAAACTCTTTACTGTGTTAAGCTCATTGTTTAATAAGACAGTTTCAAAACCGCCAATTTAACTTTTGGGATGCCATTAATTATGAAACTGAAAAAAAATTAAACTTCGCCTCAGTGGCCCGAATACGACATAAAATGTTTAAAACCGAATTGAGGTCGTTAAGTCAGTAATTGATAGACGCTTACGGCGGACAGCTTGTGTCAATATTGTGGGAGAGTTTTCATTTACTCTGCAACGATGCAAATTCTAGCTACATTTTTTAATAACTACCTATTATCTTACACCTACATTTTATGATAGTGGAAGGTAAACAAGCAGACGGATTTCCTGATGGTAAGAAAAACACCAAAGGTGGTAATGGTGCGTTGCCAACCTGAGGCCGGGATGTTAAGCCTCGAGCAAAAGTAAGTTTACCGGCTACCTTACCCTCCAAACCGGAACACGTCATGACGTTATGGCGGCAGGAATAGGTAAGGCGGTGGTACCAATCCGGGTGAGTTGCTGCGAAACTATACCACCTAGTCAGATGTAACGGTGTTAGTGAGGGTAAGCCTATACTCACCTATTACGAGCTGCCTGGCAGTAAGGCAGATGGTCTATTCTGCAAAGGAGAAAGGGCCAACCTACAATTATTTCACGCTTTTAAGAGTTAAAGTTTAAATAAGATATCAGATCAGAATAGATCAGAATAGACCATCTGCCTGGTAAGAAAGGCAGATGGTCTATTCTGTAAAGGAGCCCGGACCAACACGGGGGAGACATATGAAATATTTGAACAAAATTTTAAAATACGATAAGGTTTAACCCAACTACCATAAGCTACAAAATTTGAAAGAGCTCAACTTTACAGCATGAAAATTATAATCTTAAAAACGAAATATAACATAAAACACAGGCTATGCAAAACATGAGCGTCTTTTCATGTTTTGCTTAGTCTGAGTTTTGTTTTATCTACAAACAATGGCTTAGCGTGATAGGATTTTTACTTACAATGTTTATGTAAAAAAAGAAATATAAAACAAAAAAGTTAATTCGAGATCCACCATCATCATTAATGTAAGAGAATTGTTTTTTCTGGTGGTAAGAAATAAACGTCAGCTAACTACCAAATTGCTAAAAATGCGTTGCCAACCTGTGGCTGAGATATGAATACTTTTGGTAAGTATTTATATCTATCGGCTATTTATTTTCCAAATCAGAACACGACAATGGCAGCACTGACGTTTTAGGAACAGGAAAAAGTGAGGAGGTGGTACCCAATCCGAACAAGCCATTGCAAGAGTAATAAAAAGATAATTAAAATATTGAAATGAATTTACTCATTTTAAAAAAATAAGACTAGTATAGATTAG
This sequence comes from Calephelis nemesis, assembly GCA_002245505.1. Taxonomy (NCBI): domain Eukaryota; kingdom Metazoa; phylum Arthropoda; class Insecta; order Lepidoptera; family Riodinidae; genus Calephelis; species Calephelis nemesis. Next base: position 80,581 of record NJDD01006063.1, on the reverse strand, counting down.
ATAGATCTAAATAGTTTTTAATCTTGATATCATAATTGAAAACTAATAAAACTATTTCAAACTTCATGTGTGCACAACAATACAGTATCATAGAAGGGACTTCTGAACTGATTTCTACGCTTAATCATTGGTGAACTAGTTGCACCTCTGGCTTCATGTACTTGTCAGCGTACCAAACATAATCTGTTTATAAATATTAATATATTGTTCAATTAAGCAAGTACACTTCTATATTTAGTAAAAGCCGTTGTAACCCTACTCACCTGGATATCCGGAACAAAAAGTTCCCTACATTCATTTTTAACGTGGAGAGTACGGACTTAGAAAGGGCTGTTTGCATACAAACTGTTAAGAAGTCAGTCGATGTGAAAGCAGAAAGAAATAAGCACGTCTAGATATTGTTGAATGTTGTTTTTTTTATTAAATTTCCAGTTGAAGTAAGATCTGACATTCTAAAACATATAGGTATTTTAAAAAAACATTTTTTTAGAACAAAGATAATAACCTAGCTCTCTTCCGATTCGTTAGCGCCTTAGAAAATAAATATATAGGTACATACATATTTTCACGGTAAGTCCCTTGCGCAAAAGGCAGAAAGTATCGAGATTCTTGCAGATTCTTTCTTACCGGATACCTACATCCATCCACTTTCGCATTGTATATCTAATAATAATCTAATACTTTGTCAATATTTCACCTGTCATTCTTTCCATATGACTAAACCAGCGGAGCATGCCCTTTCTCATTTTAAAACCAACACCAATAAATTTAGTCAGTTAAATTGAAAGAGTTTTAAAATATATCATTCGACATGATGAAATTTGTTTACTCTGGATTGAGATTTAAAGGGAGTAGAGTAATACAATTTTGAAGCTTAAAATTACGTGATTAATTATTAAGCAAAACGAAAGTTATTTTAATTTTCAGCCTAAAATTAAACTCAAGAATTGAGATGATTGAAACTGACTTGAGATGGTTTTTGAGTGGAATTGTTGGAAATTTCCAGAAAGCTTACTAGGAGCAGAAAAACGTATATTCTGTCTGTGGATTACATCAAAATGGCAGATAGAATATCTGTTTCTTTACAAAGACTACATGGGAGTGTAACTCCACATTCTAGGTACGTTTGGGAGGCCATCTCCCCAGGGAGTTATTTGGCTCTGGGGACCGTGTTGACAATTGCCAGTAGTCAAGTCCATAGCCGAATGCTATCGACTGGCACACTTAACCAAATCGCGCATATTTATCTCTTACTAGCTGTTTACCCGCAACGTTATCAGCGTGCAATAGAATTTATTGCAAGCATTTTTCCCTCATTATTGCGCTTTATGGTTTGATTTTTGAAAAGAGTAGCCTATGTTTGAATTCAGGTCTTTAATTATATGCTTAACAAATTTCATCAAAATCAGACCGACTAAGAAAATTTTAATATTATGAATTTTAAATGTAAAAAAACACAATAAAAAAATAATCAGAAATAATAATCCATTAACAAAATAAAACACACTGAGTTTCAACTTTAAATTAACATTAGTTAAACCGCGAATGTTGATAACGTCTATTTTTTTAATTTCCTTGAGGTTTGCAAGGGAGTGGGTCTTCTGTACGTTGGTAATAAGTATGTATTATATGATACGTATATTCTATGCATACATTTTAAAACATAGTGATTTATAAAGTAAAAGTGGCTAGTGTACAAATCTTATGTAAAAAAATCCCTCTCTTATAGTAGAAATTGGTTAATTTGCACGATAAAATGGTCTTGCACTTCCTTCCTAAAGCTTTCATCAGAAACATTTCTATCTTTCCTAACTAAAGCTTTCATCAGTAACATTTCTACTTTACTACCTTTTCTTTTTTTAAATACTTTTTTTCTACTTTATCTGTTAACGTACAAGTGCAAGTCTACCGGCTACCCTACCCTTCCTCCCGGAACATGACGGAGCCATTATGGTGATAGGAATAGGTGAGGCGGTTGATCCCTACCTGGGCAAGTTGCTGCATAGCGCTCTGCCATCAGTGGTTTAGTAACGACTTATGAACTGCTTCGCAGAGAGGTAGGTAGATTTTAAACGTTTATTTTACTCACCGGATAAATACGGATTTCGAATTAATATAAGTAGAAACGTAGTGATAATCTTAATCAAAAATCTAAGCTAGTATATGCTGACAAGTTAAGGCTTTAATAGAGAAAATGGATAAAACATTTACATTTTTCTACCAACTTTCAAAAAAGGCTCTGAAGTCGCTAATAGTTTTTTTTACATTTCTTACGTCAAATTTGATAATTTTTGTTTCCAAAATCAGATTTTTTTTGAATTCGAACAATATCTAATTATTTTTTAAAGTGTTGTACTAAATGATGCGTATAATAACGGTACTGGTATGTTTGTATTTTTCCCGCTTTTAAACTAGCCCTACATGTTTTAGTGTGCGTTTATACTAAATGCTTTAATCTATGTTAACGGCTACATCTACGAGTTACGGCTTTAGACTTATTTGTTCTAGGCCCTAGCAAAGGGCGTTGCAATGTGACTGCACGCCGCACACTGGAACCGGTTTTTTGAACCCGATAGCGAATAAAACAACACGACGACCGTTTACAACTATTTAAAGAGCGATTTACGCTTGACGTATTCTGATTTTACAAGTCTATGTTGTCTATGTTAATGTAACGGGTTACATTGAGAGTTTCTTAGCAAGATAACTTATCACTACATAGTATAAAACAAAGCCGCATCTTCTGTCCCTATAAATCTTTAAAACTGCGCAACAAATTATGATGCAGTTTTTTTATTAGAGAAAGTGATTGAAGAGGAATGTTTATATGTATATATCATAACCGCGCGGAGCCGGGCCGGGTCGCTAGTATACATATACCTAGTCTTGCCATAAATATTGTAATAAAGAAAAAAAATATTTTTTTAACTGCAAATAACATATATTACTTTTACAGTGTGTTAGTTTAATACATAAATATACAACAATTAAAAATATAAAAAGCTTATTCGAAGTGGTCTCCATTGGCTGCAATACAGTCCTTTAAACGTTGAGGCCAGTTATCAATAGAAGCACGCACTCTTTCCATGGGAAAATTCTTCACTGCCAATCGTATAGATTGTTTTAGGGACTCCAAATTATCATGGCGTTTAGAGCAAGCTGTACTCTCTAAAACTGACCATAAATCATAATCCAGCGGATTAAGATCGGGACTAGACGACGGCCAGTCTTCAGCTCTGATGAAGTCCGAAACGTTCGCTTCCAACCAAGACTGCGTGGACCGAGCTTTATGACCCGGCGCCGAGTCTTGCTGGAAGGACCATACTTGGTTATTGAACATGGTGATGTTAAGGGGCTTAACTACCTTCTCAAGAATGGTATCTTGATACACTTGTGCCGATGTTTTGATACCTTTTTCACAAAAATATGGCTCAGTCACTCCTTCATAGCTAACACCCCACCAAACCATCACTGAAGTTGGATAATGTCCACGTTGCACTCTGTCGACTAATTGGGAAGCTTCCTTAGAGCTTTGAGCATAAATACGGTCATTTTGTTTGTTAAAATGTTGCTCAATTGTAAAAATTTTCTCATCCGTAAACAAAATTTTTCTGTGACCTCCCTTTGCGTACCGCTTCAGTAATTGTTTCGATTTTACGACCCTATTCTTCTTTAAATTATCAGTTAAGAAATGACCAGAGCGTCTCTTATAGGCTGCAAGTCCTAAGTCATCTTTTAAAATACGCGACATGGTTCTAGGTGCTATCTTCATTTCCCGAGATAAAATCTTTTGCTTTCGGACAGGATTTCTTCGAATTCTTTCCCTTACTGCTTTGACCACCTTTTTCGTACGAACACTACGTGGACGGCCAGATCTTTTTCTGTCACAAACAGAGGAAGTCTCATTGTACCTATTAATAGCCCGGTACACAAACATTTTACTAAAACCAAGTGTATGGAGAGTTTTAAAAATTGCATTTGGCTCCATACCTACTTTGTGTAATGCAATCACAGCGATTCGGTTCTCTTTATCACCCCACTCCATTTTAATATCGCAAAATATTGTACAATGTATTGGCGCCAAAATGAGAAAACACAATGAACAATCGTATAAAAATGACAGATTCGAAATTCAAATGTAATATTTTTTTATTTTTAAGTGTAACAGTATTTATGGCCAGACTAAGTATATATAATATAAACACATAATTTTAAAATTACTGTGCATTGAAGACTTTGTCCTGGAATTAAAAGGCAATTATTATGGGGCATGTATTAGTATAAGATGACTTTAGTTTTAATTATATATTTGTACACTACCTATAGGCCGTAAAAAATATGTTCGAATTTCTCTCTAGAATTTGCTGTAAGACAAATCTTGAAAAGATAAGCTCGCCCGTACAATTATTCAACTTATTGCTAGTTTAAGTTATTTCAGTTGTGTACAAAATTAATAAAAAAAGGTTGTAAGATAAGTATATAACAACAGTAGTAATGGTGCGTTGTCCATCTCAGGCTGGGATTTCAAGCTATACTTCAAATAAAAACAACAATGACGTTCTTATAATATAGCATCCGACGCCGGGAAGCCCAAAGCCTTACCAAAGGTGGTAAGTACTGAACTGAGCAACTTGTCGCTAAACTCATAAGGTCAGTTTATAATCCATATCAAGATTTATTCAAATCGCAAGAAGAAGAAAACTCCCCTTTTTCATTTTCACTTTGAAGTTTACGTAGATTCAGGTAGAGTTCTTACTCAGTTCGCCTCTGTGGACTAGCGATCCAGCGTAGGGCTTGACTTCTTGAGTTCTCGGGTTCAAAAAACGAAAATATATAAGAAAATGTGTATTTTCAATCTATAATACAAAAATGAATCGCTAAATTTGTTGGTAAGCGCATAACTTCCGATTAAAATTCAAATATGCTTGTGTTTTGTACATGAAGAAATACATAAACTAATTGCCTACCACAAAGAGGTTGAATTGCTGGAACTCCACTAGACCTGATAAAAACACCAACATCCTGTTTCACCGGCAAAAGCAATCGATTGGAATCAGTAGAGGGGAAAGTTGAATAGTGGTAATAAGAAGTGAAACACATTCATGTCGAAGTCACTTTCTTAAAAGTGTCTAAATTAATTTTGACGAAAATCCCATAAATAGTCTCAAAAGAAAGAGTGGTCAAATATACCAACATTCAAATTTAAATAACACAGTAAAGCAGACTGATGTTATACACAAATTAGTCAAAAATAAACTGCCCATTTTCTAGAGAGGATTAAATCAAAAATTTAACAAAAACTGAAACCAAACAAAACACTGTTTAAACACGTTAATTAATAAGTCAACTTTCCGGATTTCCTCTCATATTAATCTTGAATTAGATCGTATTACAAAACATCTTAGTCCCATTTGTAATTACATACAGAACAATGCATTTGTAAAAACTCCTGAGTAAAGAAATAGGAAATAATTAATCATACTAGGGATGTCCAAAAATAATCGAATAAAGCAAAACGAATCTTCAATAATATTAGATTATTTTGTAATCGATTTTATTCACGGCTCTGCGAAATTAATAAAAAGAGTTGAAAACGCAAATCACAAATAGGTTGACCAATATGCCATTGACGATGACCCATTTGTGCGTCTACCACGACATGGCTTCTTTGTTTATAAAGAGACGAACAAACATCAAACGAATGTGGGACTATATTATAAAAACTTAATTTGGTATTTGATGTTTCGGATTCGATTCCTGAGGCAGGACACTCAATGAATAACTCTGGTTGTACCTGTGCCAACTTTATCGGGAATACGGGTTTGAAGATAATTACGCACTTAGGTATAGGGATATCGTTTTATTATATTTTGTCGTAATGCTGACGAACAATAACATTTGTCAACATATTCTTTTTTTAAAAGAGTGGTCAAGTATTGTGATCTATTACTTTTTAAGGATTTTAGAACCGACAGTTTTAAATAAATATTACTTAATGTTTCACAGTTTTAGCACTTATCCCGTATGGAATTCATTTTCACAAAAGTTGAAAGAAACGTTTTTTTACTTCAGACAGGATATAGGACCGTGATCTTCGTCTGATGAAATTTTGTTGAACAAAAATTCCTTTCGTTATGGAAAAGAATCAAAAATTTCCTTTTTTCCTTTGTACAAAATTATTGGCTGATAGATTTTTCAAACTACGGAAAAAACGATTTAAATTCATAAATCTTTATGCAGAGTGTTACATCCCTAAAGCATACGCTAACGTATGAAGTTAATTTCCCACGCTCGCAAAAATCTAACGATTTGCGGATATTGCATTACACTGACACTACATTGTTACATCACGTAACATGTTTAAAACCTGTTATTTGTAAGTCAAATGTTACCGGGTTTTGTTTTTAAATCTGTTAAAATTTAAGCCAACGGAACATTTTTTCTTCTTTGCAATTTTATTGCGGAAAATTGCAAATTAAATAATTTTATTTGGATTTAAATCCACTGATGGTAAAGTTGTATGCAGTAATTTGACCTCGAAAGGAACCATTGTTTTACCTATTCCTGCCACCATTATGACAACGTGGAACTGACTTATTTTGGTTCGGTAGGGCAACCGGTAAACTTGCAATTTAAGCCTAACACCCTGATCACGGTTCAGGGCACCTATAGCATCATTTTTGTCTCTTACCATCAGAAGAGCCGTGTGTTTTTCGCCGTCTTATCAAAAAACACAAACAAATAAGATTGTAAGAAACACAGGCATGTTGCTGCTAAGAGCCGTAGTGTGGTGACAAAGCAGGCAAAGGAAGTAAAATCAGATAGAGGTACCAATATTTGCAGGTGAGTCATCGTAAAACTATATCTACCCTAACCTATAAAAGTCTTCTAAAATGCTTTCTTAATCTAAGATGTAGTTGCAGATATAAACTGCGTTTAAACAAACAAAACATTTAGTTTAAACGGGATTTAAACCAGCAACCTTCATCACATGTGCTGATGACGATCTGCTGAAAAATTAAAACGATACGTCATCTAATCTACATAGAAATTTTACTACCTACATAATACTTTTTTACTTTTTATTGTACCTACGTCAAAGACATTCCAGAAATTTATAATTCAAAGATTTACGTTTCAAACGAAATATTACAATGTCTTCTTCTTTTTTTGTAAAGCTAGTAGTTTTGTAAATTTCTAAGTTTATATTTTTGGTGTTGGGAGAAACTCCATTTGTAATAATAAATATAAAAGTAATTACAATAGTCCTGAAGATGCTGTAAAAGCTTAACCAGTTAGTTAATTTTCTGAAACTGAAAGTTCATATAAACTTAGTGAAATAGTGCGAGTGTACGTATTCTAAAATTAAAAATACTACTAGTTTTGTTTCATTATGTTACAGCTTTTATCTTTATACTATACATATATATTTCATTCAATCGCACTCTTCCTCGGATCTCATTGTTAAGCATGACTTTAGCGAGCGTTACACCACAGATTTTCCCTAACGCTCTAATTTCTATCGCATTTATCCTACTCTCATGCTTTTTCTGATACTCCTTCTGATTCTAGATATAAATAGGTACGTCAATTTTGAAATATCTTAATAGTCCTACCGGTTTGTGACCAATTTAAAAAAAGCACTTGTTTCGACCTTCCCGTTATGCTTTGAGCTACATTCCAAAACGTTCTCAAGGTTCCAAAAAAGGACAGGCCTAGAATCGAGTCTCGAGCAAATGTTAAACAGAGGGTCTTGTTTAGTAAAGGGTTACATTATTAAGTACTGTAATACCATTTAGTCTTGTAGACGACGACAAAGTTCATAATCTTGTTGAAGTGGTTCCCGTTCACCGGTTTACAACGTCGAATCTTAAACCGAGATTTATGAGTTTATTTCTAGAGATTGCCAAATTTTGTCTCATTTTAGCAGCTCGATAGCCGAGGAGTTAACGTATACGCCTTATGACACCGACCTGACACGAGGTGCAATTGTCGATAGAGGTAAGCACATTTTTATTACGAGCAAAGAAATTGTATTATCACTATACAGTGCCCGGTAAAGGACAAGCGACCCGGTTGGCGATACGTTTGCCACCTATCACATAGTCGAAGACACTAGTCTTCGGCTAGTAGTTGCGTGATTGTTTCCTGCTTAGGGATACGGACGTGAAGATACTTTTCATGCGTATTTTTGGGCCTTAATGTTTACTAAATTTATTCCAATATATATTTCAGTATTTCAATATATTAGTTATAATTATTATATAATAATTTGCTTACTTTTTTGTTAGATAAATTTGCTCAAAACTCTTTATTTTCTTTTAGTTTTAAAAAATATTCGAAATACGCTTAATTGAGTGCAACTGAAAACGACTTGTCCGATATCGATTAAATTGAAACAGGACAAACTTACAAGCATCTATTTTAATGCAAAAAATAAACATTAAAGTTCGGATGAACTTTACTGGACAGTAAAGAGTCCTACAGTACACACATACAATAGTAAAGAAGATTTCAGAAGCTTTTCCTCCTTTTTTAGTAAGACATTAAATTATTCATACACAACGTTATTCTAAAATCTATCGTAATCAAAACATCACATTATGTTTTGGTTAGTAATGTTATATAAGCATTTAATTATCTAATTCGAGATAGGTTTCTATCTAGATTTTGTTTTGAAATTCTTATCTGTTATGAAATCTTTGACAATGACATTTAACAGTCTAAGTGACATGTTTTAATCGTATTAATTTAGTATAAAAAATAGTACACGTTGTACCACTGTTAAACTTTAACTGTTAACTTCTAACACTGTTTCAAATTGGAATCAAAACCAATAACTTACTGCCATGTCTTCTAAACCGTTTTCCCCCGTGTTGGTCCGGGCTCCTTTGTAGAATAGACCATCTGTCTGTGCCAGGCAGCTCGTAAAAGGCGAGCATAGGCTTGCCGTCACTAACACCGTGACATCTGACTACGTGGTAGAGTTTCGCAGCGACTCACCCGGATTGGTACCACCGCCTCACCTATTCCTGCCGCCATAACGTCATGACGTGTTCCGGTGCGGAGGGTGAGGTAGCCGGTAAACTTACTTTTGCTCAAGGCCTAACATCCCGGCCTCTGGTTAGCAACGCACCATTACCACCTTTGGTGGTAATTGTGCGTTAGGCGGAGGGAATTTCTTACCATCAGGAAATCCGTCTGCTTGTTTGCCTTCCAAAGACATAAAAAAAACATCGTTGTATGTCCATTTTAGACAGTGTTTAGTTAAACAGGCGTCTATTTAGTTTGTGGTAAGGCGGTATTAGTTTACATAAATTTATTAACAAAAGATTATCAATAATCAAATATGAAATCAAATCGATAAGTTTTTATCAAAATTCGACTTTTCTTTCGCAAATTTATCTCAAGTAGTTATTACGACAGCTACACTCCCACCCCTATTCACATCCGTCTCAACATTGAGTCATTGTAAAATGCAGTCATACGCTCCTCTTAACGGAATTACCGAATGTAGTGACTAAAAACGTATATAAATTGGCGTTGGGATGTGAAGAATCACTCGCTAGCTGCCGGAAATATCTAGCAATTTAGGCTGATAAATTATTTTACATAAGAAGTCAGTCACCCAAGGTGAAAGAATTTGCAACGATTACATCAGTTGGATACTCTTGAAGCTCTATTCATGCAATATTGGAAATTGGAATTGAGTATGTCGTTTTAGGTACTCTTGAACACAATATCTTCGTACCTCCGGTGCAATAACGTCACTTATGCATCTGATGTGATTTTTCAGGAGAAGCATTTGAAAATTCAGCACCCTATTACATTGTATAGTTGTTCTTGAATAAAAAATATATTGATTACACAATCATTGCCTTTTTTCATGTTCAAGTGATTTCAAATCGAAGAAAATATAGTTAAAGAAAATTAGAAAATTTACTGATATTCTGACAAAAAATGTATAAGTAACGCTATTGCTCCGTAGGTGCGTACTGTCGAATTCTTAACATTAAATTATTAATAATATAAACTGTTTTATCGGTTTCAGTGCATACATTTGTTTCCGAATGTTAATAATCTGCTAGTACTGTGTTTAAAAGTACCTAAAACGAGGTATACGATTCCAATTTCTAAATTCGCATAATATCAAGATTCAAAAGTAACCCTACACATCGGTACTACGGCCATATTTTTTCTTTTAAAGTTCAGCATTGTCGTTTACCGGTTTGAAATATCTTTCAGTTTCTTTTAGTTGCACGAAACTTACTAACCACTGCGGTTTTGAATTCATTGGATCATATTTACACTAAGAATGCCCTTTAGTCTACTCACAAAATCAAGCTAATGTATACTCTGTGCTTCGACTTTAGAAATTAAGTATCGGACTCTCTGCCTGGTATTTAGATACGAGAGTAAAGATATTGCCTTACCGTTTAACATTTCTGCAAAACGAGTATTCCATTTGTAATGCCGTATTAGCGTTGTTACAATTCCGGCCACATAGACGAGCTATTTGCCTTCATTAAGTGTTGCCAATACTGCTACAAAACGTTTAACAGATGTTATCGCGGAGATCTACAAACGGTTTAACGGATCTTACAAATACATTGGTAAAACGTATCTTTATGGACTGCTAAAATATACATTCAGATAAATAGAAAACCACGTGTGTATGAAATACTAACTTGTCCCATATTTTTAGGTGTTTGTAATGATGACCTAGACGAAATGCTGTCACCTATACTACCAGATGGAAAGTGAGTGAAAGGGAATATAACAGTTGTCGACCTTTAAGAATAGAGTACGCACTTTTCTTCATTCTGTACATTACAACAGTGCGGGGTAAAGAATGTCTTTGGAATCGCGAAGTTGTAGATCGCCAATTAAGATGATGGGCGTGATTACTGAAATTCTGCCGCGATGTCCGAAAACGAAACTCAGCGGTAGGAATCAAACCAAACAACTCCTAAGAGCATTCCATGTTAGCAGTCATTCCAGTTCCAAGCAGATTGGTAATTGCCTGATCATTGACAATTCGAGACGCTCTCCGTTGGATGCGGTCAAAAAGAAAGGACTGTTGCTGAGGTGCTCCTGCCCAGAGTCGAGAACAGTACGTCACGTAAAGCCGAATTTGCGTTTTGTAAAGTTGCAAGTGATGGGTCGGTTTAGTGAGCACACCAAGTTTTTAGAGGCTACTTTAGCTTTCTCCTCCAGATGACCAATGGTGAGGATGGTAGAGTGCTGCAACAAACAACCTTTTCCATCATAACGTCAGCGTTCTCTACTGTAATATTCTGGTTTATTAAGCGTATATGAAAAACTTATGCAAGTTGCCATTCCACCCTTGACTCAACATTAGCCATTACATTTACCCCCAACAATAATGTATTCCTAGAATCGGACGGTAATTGCCAGTTAATAGTCATTCATTCAAACTTAATTCCGGACTAAATTGGTTGTACATTTTTCCACCGTGGCAATTTTTATCGTGAAATTTAAAACTTCCGCTTGTGAACGTGACTGTACATAATTAGATCAATTTCGGGTGATCATGTCAGATCATCAATACACTTGACATTTAGAACATAAAAACGCCATCAGGCTCTTTGTTTAAAATGTCCTTTGTGTATCTAAGCTTCGTCTTCTGAGCGCTGACCCGTTAAGCAGATGACCACACGTCCCGTTTTGGGCGAGACTGCTTCTTATCCTGAATCGACGAAAATAAAAATAAGTCAGTACAGCGGACTGCCTTTCGATATATATCTAATAATGTTTCTTATTGAATGTGAAAAAACATTATTGAAATATAGAAAATCCATTTTGATAAGAGTTTGCTTTCTCGAGCGCTGTCCTCGTCGGTTCTCGTTATTATAAAAGTTGACAGATAATTTATTATAGTAATTGAATTTGAAATAGTACCATTAAGAAATCAAATAACTACTGTTGTAAAAAATATGTTTTAACTAAGTTATATAATAGAAAAACTATATAAATAAGATTACTTCAATGTGGTAGAATAATATGTTCGAACGAATTAGATATTGGTAACAACTTTAACATACATATTCTACAAATAAATAAATTTTGTTTTACTTTTGACTAAAAGCAAAAATAGAAGTAAATTTATAATTAATTCAAGACACTTGTTAATTGAAAGATAGCAACTCTGTGACGGGAAGAGTAGGCACAAACTAAAGTAAAAGTAGCTTTGTAATATAAATGGTCCATACATACAGTATATAAATACACAATCCCGTTTTTTAGGACAAGATGGTCAAGTGAGTCAAATACATAAAGGTAAAAATAGAAATTAATCGATCCTTTATTCGTGTCACTTGTTAGCAGGCCCTCGTCAGGAGTCGGTCGACAGGAACCGTGTGTGTTGGAAACGGTAACCACAAAGTACAAGTAATACATGTAATATTGACGAAGTAATATTGTAATACTATTTGCAGATATTCCAAAGAAAAGCCAAAGGTTTCGACCGAGATTATTAAATAAATAAATATACCTGGACAAATTACAGAAATTAAATCAAGGCTCAAAAGGAAGTACATTTTATGTTATTGGTGTCAGTCGACGATACAAATAATGAATACTTAAATAAATAAATTAAATTTATTAAATAATGTCTGTGGTGTTGTATCGCAGTTATTATTGTACCGTCGAGAATAGCACCTGAGCCTCGAGTTTGGTCGGCGTTGTTAGGCGTGTACGCTAACCCTTCGACCAATAAGGCGTTAATAATAATAATATGTAAGAAACGTGTAGTTTGAAAGTTTAACTTGTACATAATGCACAAAATTCGATTATTTTCTTTTCTTTGACATCAGATACTTTCCGAAAGGTGCCTTTTATAATTGACTAAGATCCGACACGGGATTAGTGACACTTAATCATGCCTTTTTATGGTATACTGAAATGACACAACATTGTAACTGCAGGCTCTTCTGCTGTTACTGCAGGTTAATTTCACAATTTGTCAAGTAGGAAATCGAAGCAATTAATTAAAATCACAGATTTACAGTAGATAAGCCACAGTGCAGTAATAACTTGTCTATACAGAGTAAAGTCTTGGATTCGATTACAAAAACTGGCATTTCGTTCTGAGTTATAAATTCTGAAAACGGTAATATTTCCGGACGTACCATTTGTTTGTAAACGAAACTGAATACAAAAGAGCCTTTACCATGAGTTGGTATAGGCTACGTTCGGTAGTTTACGTAACATTACGTAATATTATCATTTCATATCTATAGTTGTGGGAGGTAGTGTTGCTCGGGATAGGATATGTGCCCGGTTGGCGATAGGCTTGCCACCTATCATATTGTGGGACTTAGTATCTTCGGCTAGTCGTGGGTGGCCTGGTTGTGCCTCTGCCTACCTCTTCGAGGATATGTATATATATATATATATATAAAAGTATCTTTACGCCCATATCCCCTAAGAGGTTAGTTCTTTTGATTTTTATTATTATTATGTGATAGGACAGTGAACAAACGTTCAGGTCTCCTGGTGGGAAAAGACAACCGTGGTCAATAGACACTGATGTATAAAAGAATCGTCTCGAAGGACCACCAATGTGGTGCGTAAAAGGAATTACACCATTTTAACAGCGGTATGCGAAATTAAGAAAATATAATCTGTATCAACAGACTTGCGGTTGACTATATTTCATCAGGTGCAGGTTCTATGCGGAAATAAAGGAAGGCAACTGACCTGTCTTTCTTCTTTTTTTCGTTCTTCTAATACTTGCACCATACACACGCTTCGAATTGATTTAATTTAAGTCCTGAGGCTGGGATGTTAGGCCTATTTTGCAAGTCTACCGGCTACCCTACCCGGCCAAGTTGCTGACTAGTACTCTGCCACCAGTTATTACCTATATCTGGTGGTAATGACCTATTTTTTAACCACTACTCGCATCTTATGAGAGCGGCATCTACTGGCAGAGCGGCAGGTGGTCTATTCTACTCAGCAGACCCGGACCAACTTGGGGAAGTTAGTTACCCATAGAGGCGCTTTTTAAATTCTTTTTACAAATAATAAATTACGAAGACGCTAGCGAATATAGCGCTGTAAACTCTCGGTAAGGGCTCTGAAGGTAACTATTACTATAAAACGCCATTGTCGCTTTACAAGGTGTAGTTAAGAGTGAAGACCTCTTCGTCTTCAGTATTTTTTACTGTCAGGAAATCCGTTAACTAGTCCGTCTTCTTTAAAAACATCATTACGATTTTTCATTTTTGGTGCCTCCACCTCAATGTACTAGTTATACTCTGTCTACTCAAAAATAAACAGTATAAACAATGACAATATTTATTGTAACAAATTTTCCTTATAACGTAATTACAGTTTAACTTGAACTTCAAGTGCTAACTGCCAACTGTAAGTGATTTATTTTCTTTATCGGGTTGTTAAATTTATTACAATTTTATAATTGGTTTTCATTTAATTTGAACTTGAAATTATTAATTAATGTTGGAGTAATGTTTATATATTAGGCACGCAGTTTAAGTTTCAAGTAGACATCGAAAAAAAATTTGTATACTACTAGCTGTATGCCCGTGACTTTGACAGCGTAAATTAGTCAAAACTTTCATATAAACTTTTATCACAGTCATTTGGGGTTTGATTTATGAAAAATAATAGCCTATCTTTGAATTCATATTTATAGCATATCAAATTTTATTAGAATCGATGAGAGGTTTAACCAGGAATATCAAAGACAGACAGACCGACTTTCGCATTTATGATAAACTAGCTGAGACCGCGTGGTTAATGGTCTCACAGGAACAGTTGTTCGGGATAAAAACTATCTTCTGTGTTAGGGGGCGTCCACAAATTAAGTGAGATGTTTAAGGGGGGGGGGTCG
>NJDD01006063.1:55628-65672 GCA_002245505.1 Calephelis nemesis | reverse complement strand
TTTGAATCTCACCTAATCTTACGTTGGGGACAGGGGGGGTCTCGGCAAATATCACGCAATTTTTTTTGCTTCAATTACGAAAAAAAATATGCTATTTTGGTCCATTTCATCCATACTGTTGGTACATGCTTGAGATTTAATCTTAAGCGTAATCGTAATACGATGAAGACCATTCACTAATTCCTTCAAAAGAAAATAATTTCATTCATTTTTGTTGTAAGAATCCAATACGTTGAAATAAGAAACCCACATTTTGAAAAATCCCACGTGAGATTGGGGGATGGGGGAGGGGTTTGAATAAAATCTCACGATATCTCACCAGGGGAGGGTCAAAAAATGTAAAAAAAGACCTCACGTAATTTATGGACGCCCCCTTACCCTTTAAGTGTGTGCCAATTTTTTTGAAAATCGATTTAACAGCTTTTGTGTGAAAGGGTAACAAGCAAAAACAAACATACAAACTTTCGCATTTATAATATTAGTAGGATACTAGTATTTAGTATGGATTTTTGTTTTTATAGTACTTTAGTTTTAGAATCAAATTATTTAAAGAAAGGCGATGTAGGATTTACTTGGATTTATGTGCCTTATGTCACTAGTTGTAGCACAGTCCCATATTGCCGCCACAGTTATTTCTACTTCTAACAAAAATGCGAAAGTCTATTTGTTTGGTTGTACTTCTTTCGTGTCGCTACAGAGTGATCCCACGGTATAATTTAATGTACGGATATAGCTAGAAGATTGTGTTAGTAATCTAGAAGGCTTTTTTCCCGATATCTGAACGGAATACTACGGGAGAGATAAATAATTTAAAGATGCGGGCGTAACCGCCGGCAACGTCTGTAGGCGTAATCCACGTCTATGAGCTTATGCTGCGAGAGAACCTAATTATTAAGAAACGAAATCTAATTACGAATGACGACTATCGATACATTTGACCTGTTTTTCAGATCCTTATAATTATACCAGTCTAGCAAAGAAAGCCATCTGTCACAGAACACACATGAAATATGCTTTATAGTCCGAGATCTATAAAAAAGCCAGACCTACCTAATTTTATGAAATCTTTAAGTTTAAGAGATAGGGATATATCGCACTTACATTAGCATTAGCGAAATTAATGCAAATATTTTGTGAATATCAATTTAAAAAAGGATGTGAAATATTGTGAAGTAAACGAAAATAACAACAGTCATTATTATTTCTCCCACCTTTGTGGTCGCCTCTGTGGTCTAACGGTTCAGTTGTTGGACTTGACTGCATGAGGTCCCGGGTTCGAATCCCGGGTCGGGCAACAAAAAGAAATTTGGTTTTTTTCCAATTTTCTAATAAAAAAATGTTGCTCGGGATAGGATATGTGCCCGGTTGGCGATAGGCTTGCCACCTATCATATTGTGGGACTTAGTATCTTCGGCTAGTCGTGGATGCCCTGATATGGGCGTGAAGATACTTTTTTTCTTTTTTTCACTATTATTTAAAATTCAAATGCATCTTAATGTATCATCGCAATCCATACTAATATTGCGTAAAAATGTTACTCTGTCAGCGTTCTCACATCATTCAAATTTCATCTTACATTCATTTGATAAGCACGACACAAAAAAATTGTTATATTTCTTTTTTTTTGTTATTTTCAGAGGTCATTAATATATTTTTATTATCAAATATCGTAGAAAGATAGTCGCATCGCATATATTAGTTTAGGTCATTAGCAATCTTGGGGCAATTGTTAGACAATACGTTAAGCCTGCCATGAAACTTGAGCCAACATGACTTTGGCAGGTGTCAGGTACGAGAGTCAAACTGAAAGTTTTTAGAAAATCAAAAACTAAGCATTCTAGCAAGTTATTAGTTTTATTATAACTTTTCAAAATAGCGTCCATTTACATCAATACATCGCTGCATTCGATGGAACCATTGAGAAAAGCACCTTGCCCACTCGGCCTTAGGGGTCTCTTCGACGGCGTTTTGAAACGCAGCCACTGCTTCTTCGGCTCCATAAAATGTTTTCCTCGAAGTTTTTCTTTTATTTTCGGGAATAAATAAAGATCGCAGGTTGCGAGGTCGGGGCTATACGGCGGGTGACCCAGTATTTCCACGTCTGAGGTCGCCAAATAGTCGGTCGTTTGCCTGGCGGTGTGCGACGAGGCATTGTCATGATGAAGGAGGATCCTGCTGCGAGGTCGTTTCTCTCGAACTTTTTCCAAGACAAGTGGCAAACAGTTGTTAGTGTACCACTCTGCATTAACCGTTTTCTGATCCTCTAAGACAACTGTCGCGTAATGACCTGTCTTTCCGAAGAACGAGGCCACCACCTTTTTTCCAACACTTCGACCTCTCTTCACTTTAGTTGGCAACTCATCGGAAGGAAACACCCACTGAGCATACTGTCTTTTGGTTTCCGGATCATAACAGTAAATCCAGCTTTCGTCACCCGTTAGTATGTCGAACACAGCATTTGAGTCACCTCCGTTAAATTTTTGGATCATTTCTCGGCACCAATCAACACGGCGGAGTTTTTGAGCCTCGGTCAAATTATGCGGTATCCAGCGGGCACAAAGCTTCCTGACCGCTAAATGTTCATGGAGGATTTTGTGCACTTGACTCATACCTATGCCTAGACTTGTCCGAATCTGCTGATAGGTCACTCTTTTGTCAGTCTCTATCATACGCCGCACAACACTGATATTATCTTCAGTCGTCGCTGTAGAAGGCCGTCCCTCACGCAAATCATCGGTCAGATTAGTTCGACCACGTTTGAATTCATTAAACTAGTTGTAAACTGTGGCACGAGATGGGGCTTCATCGTGAAAAGCCAATCGAAGGCTATCATAACTTTCTTGTTGACTTATATGACATCGAAAGTCATAAAAAATCATTGCACGAAAATTTTCTCGGCTTAAATTCATTCTGACGTGCACAGACAATTTTCAATTTGCCGCCAAATCGTAAAACAAATGACAAATGAATGCAATGTATACTCAATATTATTGGTAAAGAGTTCTATTTTCAAAATTTAAACTTATTTTTTTATTATAATGCTTTTAAGTTGCCAGTTCTAAAAACTTTCAGTTTGGCCCTCGAATAAAATACAAATAAAATGTCAACTAGATAACTTTCGTCAAATTACTGCATGCTTATGTTAGAGTATCACGTCACATATTGCCAGAAGCTTGCCATCGTAGAAATCTCTTTCCCAACTTATTTAAACGTAACTATAATGTGTTATACAGTAACAAACATATTACTGCAAAAACTAAATTTTAAACACGTTTAAAAGGTAATCAGAAGATTTCGCCTAAACAACCAAAAACTTTGACAGCTCCAAGTGTTTTATTACACTTTTGCTATTTAATACCACCTAAACTTAAAAAATAATACAAATTTCAGTGCCCCATAACTGCTATCTGAATTAGAAGCATACGAAACTTTCAGTTTTTGTAAAATGTCTCAATGTCTCTGGCCATGGCACGAAATTATCGGATCTCGAGCTATTATTCAAACGCTTGAAAATACTAATCTTTATCGTCAAATAACAGAAGTTTCGCCGTGAAATTTCACACAACTCAAATGTTTTCAGGTGCCCAGTGCAGAAGTAAGATTAAGTTTAACTTGTTTGTGAAAATCCAAAGTAATTAAGCTCCTTGAAATTTATGATTAATCGTTCTAACAGGTGCGAACAAAAGCAGACAATATATTATACTGTATCATGTTTTGTTTTATACAATAGCAATTATAAAAGGCGCAACGATTAGCTGAAACATTAGGAACAAAATACAGTCTGGAACGAAAAAAAAAGTTTGGAGGTGAGCTTAACTTTTCAAGACCAAGAAAACCTCAGTCTAGTGTGTTATCTCTCTCAGTCTCGCTTTTTATCATTTAAGGATAATAAAAGTCGGCATCATAGAACACAATATACGTCGCTTAGACACAAAAGATGTTATTCTTAGGCGTCTAAAAACAGTCTTTTTAATGGGATTGAACTTTTTGATGACAAGAAATACACATCGTAGCATCGAAGATGGTACTGGTGCGTAATCGACTGTAGCTGGTATGTAGATTTTCTTTCATCAATAAGCTTACCTGCTACCCTACTTTCGAACCCGAAACATGAAAACAAAGAGCTTAGACGTTATGGAAGTTGGAATAAATAAGATAACAATAACAGCAAGGGCAAGCCCATACAACAAGCACATAATTTGCTTACTTTGGAGTTAGATTCGATTTGTAAAAAAAACAGCACCGTGCTGTTTTTTTTTCATGGTTCTGAGATTTTATTTCTTTGCTTATTTTGTATTAAGTAGAGCATTTTTAAGTAGACTATATTAGCGGTTCATGTGACAAGTCTATATAATTTTATTATTAATTCTACCATCAGATCGGAACGCGAATGAACGTGTCGGTTCGTTTATCATTGGCACTGTGATCAACGAAATGTTTTTTTTTAATTTGCGGAATATGTATGGTAAGAAGCTGTTACAAATATATTGAAGCATAGCAACATTCTACCATATTGTGGTGGGCAAAAACAAATTGAATTTGTCACCTACGATATCTCTTACCCATTTCTGCCGCCAAATCGCAGTATGAATGTTGCATTCGGTTTGGGGAGTAGAACTTCCTGAATACTTAATATACTGAATACTAGGTGGTAGAGTTTCGCAGCGACTCGCCCGGATTGGTACCACCGCCTTACCTATTCCTGTCGTCATAACGTCATGACGTGTTCCGGTTCGGAGGGTAAGGTAGCCGGTAAACTTACTCTTGCTCGAGGCCTAATATCCTGACCCCAGGTTGGCAACGCACCATTACCACCTTTGGTGTCTCTAGGCGAAGTGAATTTCTTACCATCAGGAAATCCGTCCGCTTGTTTGCCTTCCTATATCATAAAAAAAATACTTACACAAGAGGCTAAAAATCCTATCCGAATCTGGTTAGCAACGCACCTTTTCTGTTTATACGTGACGTATACATATAACTGTCAAGGAACTTGTACTTTATAAAGTATTGTCACGCCCATATCCCCGCAGTGGTAGGCAGAGGCACAACCAGGGCACCCACGACTAGCCGAAGACACTAAGTTCCACAATGTGGTAGGTAGCAAGCCTATCGTCAACCGGGCACATATCCAATCCCGAGCAACATTTTTTATTAGAAAATTGGAACACTTCAATTTTCTTTTTGTTGCCCGACCCGGGAATCGAACCCGGGATCTCATACAGTAAAGTCCAACAACTGATCCGTGAGACCACAGAGGTGATTTTATTGTACTTTATATTTAACTTCAGTTCTATAAAAAAACATAGTTCAAACCGATCTTATCACCGCTTTTGTTCACTCCAGTGGGTCGTTTGATCTTTTCACATGCAAAATGGTTAAGTTGCGGGTTATGTCATGTTTATTTTTGTAACATTGAGAGGTTTACATTTAAATATGGTTTGAGAACTATACAGATAGGGATGCCAACCATAATTTATAATAACGTATCCTACTTTATTTTTGGTAATTATACTTTTACATACAAAAAAGTATAAAGTATACACATTATGATAAGTACAGTTGAAAAATGGCAGGATGCACCTACTTAAAAATGCATCTGATAGCTTAACAAAAATAAAAAAGTTATTTCTTAAACCTAATCTACCATTCTCGCCACTTCAGCTTTCACTGAAAGAGTTTTTTTTAGTAATGAATCAAAAGTGGCGGGAAGAGAGAAAAAGAGCATCATTTTTTTATTTTATTAATCAATTAATTAAAAATGAATTGTTTGTTTATTTAAAATTATTTTGATTTTCAATCAAGCTTTGCAGAATTTATAGATAAAAAAATGTTAGCATGTGCTTAAAGCACACAAAAGTACGTAATATTTAAAAAATACTTTTTTATCTTCGTAATATTTTATTTTTTCCCTATCCAAACCAGTTTACACGTTTTTTTTTGGTGAAAAAAGTTGGCAACCCTATATACAGATGTCGCAGTCCGTATACTGATGGTGCTTTTGTCCGTTCATCACCAAGTCACAGACCATAGTGATAGACGTCTATTTGAGATTTCACTAAATGCCCTCAAGCTTTGTAATCGATAACTATAACCATGAATGTATTATAATACATCCATACTATTTTTAAAAGATAAATTAGCAGTGTCTTTCATGCAAACTTATCACTACATAGTAAAAAACAAAGTCGCGCTATCTGTCCCTTAGTCCCTTTATATGCTTAAATATTTGAAATTACGCAACGGATTTTGATGCGGTTTTTTTATAATAAATAAAGTATTTAAAGAGGAAGGTTTATATGTAGATTTTATACCCGTGCGAAGCTGGGGCGGGCCTCTAGTATCTTATATATTGATTGGACTCTTAATATAATAAACTGCCATAAAAGCAGCAATTTCTAAGTCTTCTTTGACACGGTTTCTTTCCATCTGTTGGTGCAGATTTCTTGTCTAAAATAGTCTACGTATCTTCTTGTCCGACAGCTCGTAAGAGGCGTCAATAGATTCAATTCATTTTGAGCCAATAGATTACCAAGCAGCAACATGCATGGGAAGAGCATACATCGCTTTACCTAATTCTATGAGTGTTTGGCCTTGTCGTGTTCCGGTTCGCAGGCTTGAACAGGACAGCAACATACCTGTATCAGGTAATCTGTATGTTTCGTTAACTTATAGGTACCATAAAAAACAATGAGCGAACTCGATAGTAGCTTCAATCAATTGACTGAATCAGATGTGGGAAACAAGCACAAGATGCACTTTATAATTAACTAGCTGTTACCGCAACGCTGCCCGCGTTGTTAATGGTTCACAGGAACAAGTTTTCGGGATAAAAACTATCCGATGTGTTAATCCAAGCTACCCTCTATGTGTGTTAAATTTCATGAATATCAGTGCAGCAGTTTTTGTGTGAAGGAGTAACAAACAAACAAACAAACAAACATAATATAAACTTTCGCATTTATATTATTAATAGGATTAGTTTATATAACGGCTATCTCTATATGAGTCTGTGAGCAAAAAAATATTTGGTGTTTAGTTGCTCCATATTGCTATCATAAAGAGACAAACACGCTGTTAGCTATTTTTAGGCAGAATAAAAAAACATCTGTCTAGTTTGTAAACTGTTACACGTTATAAAAAAAATAAACTTGCATCCCAATTTAACCAAACATATGAAAAATAAACAAAACGAATTTAATGACGAAATTGCTAAAGCACTACAGCGAAAACATTCGACCGGTGTACCAAAGTTTTTCTTTCCCATTGCAATTTGGGCAGCACTATGAAGATGAAAATCAACATTCGTTTTCGTACCGTCGATGTCCAAAATTCAGAAATGTTGCAACCAACTGCCGACTGATTAAATTATTGCTCCGCATTGTGTTGTTACGGGAGAGATTTATAGAATCTTTTGAATTTTCCTGTGCGACGTACGATTTCAAAAGTGAAAAAGATTTCAGTAGACACTTAAACGACTCTCCCGATGGAAAGGGGCAACCGTCGTCTATAGTCACCACAGACAATAAATAAATAAATATCGCTGGACAAGTCACACAAATTGAATCTAACCCCAAAGTAAGCAAATTATATGCTTGTGTTATGAGTGTTAGTCAACGTTAATAATGTACATAGAAATACTTAATTAATAGATACCAGAATAAATTTAGTAAACACCAAGACCAGTTCATCACACAAATGCCTTCCCTTGTCGGGAATCGAACCCGAGCCTCGCGGTTGGACGGCGTAGTTAGGCGTGTACGCTAGCCACGCATCATTGGTGACCAACACAAAGTCGCGTAATACGGGCCACCTTCGACAACATAAAGGGGTTAATTGCTAGCATTTGCGTAAAGTGAAAAGGAATACTTCCGACGGTGGTACAGTAAGCAAACAAAATATCTGACCCCTTATTTTGAAAGTAGTTATTATACTGGGATCAGATATTTCGTTAGCTTCCTGTACAAAACTACGCGAGTTGCAAAACTACCAAATACTATACAAAATTAGCATACATACAAACTTTATAAACTGTCAAAGTTTTTTTACATGTTGTGTCACGTGATTCCACGTGAGCGTACTAGTTTTTAATCCAGTTTTAGCGTGACTAAGGTTTATGCAATAGGACAAAAACTTCAGTAGGTACCTATAAAACAAGTGCTTTTCCCATTTCAACGTAATTGTCCACGTGACCATGTCTCTCAAGTTAAACTTTAGGCCGTATCACTTAAAGCGTTTCAAACGTCGGAACTTTCATTTTAAAAACTCATCCCAGTAAGTGTGTTAGGGACATCAACCTGTAGAAAGACTAAAAGCCGTGTACGATGTCGCGCACCCTGTATTTACTCGGTCCGCTTAGCCACGTTTTAATATTAATAACCCTATACGACTCCTGCAGAAGCTTAACGTTCATCGCTTCTGGGACACGAGGCTTTATGACGATGTTTGCCTTCTTTCGCCACTTTCCTCTTAAAACGTAAGTTTTGTCAAGAATTTTTCTTTTCGAAGTAATCTACACATGTAAAAATATGTATGACTACTTTTAGCAAAAAGCTTTTATGTAATTGAGATGCGTAGGTCTCCTAGCTGTTACCCGAGGCTCCATCTGCGTTTTTAAGTTACTTAGTTTATCTCGGAAACGGAAGGATTTTGGTTAAAACAATTGATATTTTTATAACAGAATGTATGTGGTTATTTATTATTTGAGACCATTGATGATACTGCCATTTCCAAAGTTTTTCATAAACATGGATAATTATTTTATTCATATATTCATTTCGTTTTCAAGCACATATACCTCCTACTTACTCAAAAGAAGACCCTCGTGAACTTAGCATGCAAAACTCTTGAAAATCTGTTTTTATTATAGGAATGGGTTTCAAATCGTTTGTACCTGATTGTACCAACTTTATTTTCGTTTGTACCTCAATAGTTCAAGGGGGCCCAATAGGGCCCCATGCCTAATTCTTGAAAATCATTTTTTTTTATCGGAATGTGTTTAGAATCGTTTGTACCTGATTGTACCCACTTCAGTTAAATTTTACCTCAACAGTTGAAGGGGGCCCAAAAGCGCCCCCCATTCTTACTTCTTAAAATCCGTTTTTTTTTTTAATCAGAATCGGTTAAAAATTGTTTGTACCTTATTAAATCAACATTTTTTTCGTTTGGACCTCAATAGTTGAAGGGGGCCAAATAGGGCCCCCACGCAAAATTCTTGAAAATCAATTTTTTTATCAAAGTCACTTTAAAATCGTATGTATCTAATTGTTTTAATTTAAATCTCAATAGTTAAAGGCCCAAACAGGGCCATGTTGAATTCTTGAAATTGTCGAAATGAATGAAAACTCCGATTTAGGTCTACCTAAAGATATTCTATTTAAATTCAAGATTTGTACCACAATGGTGAAAATGTGAGTGCAAACCATAGTTTAGGTCTCCCTCCCGTAAGGGGATTTGGAATTTCGAGGTTTGTACCTTGGTCAAATCGATGTATGCTATTGTCTGAGTGAGTGGAAACCCTAGTCTAGGTCTCCCGTAAGGCAATCCACGCAAATTCGTCGTTAGTACCCCGAAGGAATGGCGACTGGGCTCAAAATCATGTCTCATGGTTTTTGAAACTTTCGAGGTTTTTACCTTGGTCAAATCGATGCATGCTATTGTCTAATGAGTGGAAACCCTAGTCTAGGTCTCCCGTAAGGCAATCCACGCAAATTCGTCGTTTGTACCTCGAAGGAATGGCGACTGGGCCCAAAATCATGTCCCACGGTTTTTGAAATTTCGAGGTTTGTACCTTGTTCAAATCGATGCATGCTATTGTCTGAGTGAGTGAAAACCCTAGTCTAAGTCTCCCGTAAGGCAATCCACGCAAATTCGTCGTTTGTACCTCGAAGGAATGGCGACTGGGCTCAAAATCATGTCTCATGGTTTTTGAAACTTTCGAGGTTTTTACCTTGGTCAAATCGATGCATGCTATTGTCTAAATGAGTGGAAACCCTAGTCTAGGTCTCCCGTAAGGCAATCCACGCAAATTCGTCGTTTGTACCTCGA
>NJDD01006063.1:39745-55315 GCA_002245505.1 Calephelis nemesis | reverse complement strand
TGGTCAAATCGATGCATGCTATGTTTTGAGTGAGTGGAAAACCTAGTCTAGGTCTCCCGTAAGGCAATCCACGCAAATTCGTCGTTTGTACCTCGAAGGAATGGCGGCTGGGCCCAAAATCATGTCTCACGGTTTTTGAAACTTTCGAGGTTTGTACCTTGGTTAAATCGATGCATGCTATTGTCTGAGTGAGTGGAAACTTAGTCTAGGTCTCTCTTAAGGCAATCCACGCAAATTCGTCGTTTGTACCTCGAAGGAATGGCGACTGGGCCCAAAATCATGTTTAATCGTTTGTAAAATTTCAAGGTTTGTACCTTGGTCAAATCGATGCATGCTATTGTTTGAGTGAGTGGAAACCCTAGTCTAGGTCTCTCGTAAGGCAATCCACGCAAATTCGTCGTTTGTACCTCGAAGGAATGGCGACTGGGCCCAAAATCATGTCTCACGGTTTTTGAAACTTTCGAGGTTTGTACCTTGGTCAAATCGATGCATGCTTTGTCTGAGATACATACGATTTTAAAGTGACTTTGATTAAAAAATTGATTTTCAAGAATTTTGCGTGGGGGCCCTATTTGGCCCCCTTCAACTATTGAGGTACAAACGAAAAAAATGTTGATTTAATAAGGTTCAAACAATTTTTAACCGATTCCGATTAAAAAAAAACGGATTTTTAAGAACGAAGAATTAAGCTAGTCACATTCTGTGTCGTTTGAAGGATTATTAGCCACAACAGTTACACTGCTTACGCGGAATTAGCAAAATAAAGGCTTGTTTTACATCTGTTACAATGGATTTCCGCAAAGTAGCGCCTAATTCAATAAAATACAATGACAACTTAATCCTTAGAAATATTGAGTCTAAGTTTATAAATGAGACAGTTAATTATGCCGCTTAAAATAGAACTATAACGATACTCTCTCTAACCCGCAAGGAACTTGGATATATACTATACGAGGTCAAATCAAAAAACACGACAAACGGAAAGTAAAGGTTATAAGGTACCCAGAATTTTATTTAATTCGGAAAATCAACGAAAGACACTAGGGTATGATTTTTATTGTGAGAGGTAAGCGAGCAAGCGTACGACTCTCCTGATATTCATATTTTTAAAGAACTCCTGATGGTAAGAGACAGCTGTGGGATACAGATACTGTCCCTGTCCTAAAGCCGGGATGTTAGGCATATTGTGAAGGTTTATCGGCTACCCTACCCTCCGGACCGGAACACGAACTGTGCTTGCCTCTGGTATAAAGTTACGTGTACCGAATCGTCACCTTTCGTTTGTCACATATTTTCAATCTCACACAGTGCGCACAAGATACATACATCGTACTAATATTATAAATGCAAAAGTTTTTATGTTTATTTGTTTGTTACACCATCACGCAAAAACTGCTGAGTCGGTTTCCATGAAATTTGGCACATACATAGAGGGTAACTTGGATTAACACGTAGGATGTTTTTGTCAAGAAAAATATTCTTGTGGGTCTATTAACCACGCAGTCAACGCCGCGGGCAATTGTTAGTGTTATATAAAACACAATTAATTCATTACGTAGTATTCCTGGACGATGGGGTAGCCGGAAGACTTATACAAGTGCCTTAAAATACCGGTCATAAGATACAACGCATTCAAAACATTTACAGTGGCTAAAGGCAATGGTTACATCTGGAGAGTCGCGTGCTTGTAGGACATCTTAAAAAAGTTATTTATTTTATGTTATAGGTAGGTAAACAAGCAGACGGATTTCCTGATGGTAAGAAATTCACGCCGCCTAGAGACACCAAAGGTGGTAATGGTGCGTTGCCAACCAGAGGTCGGGATGTTAGGCCTCGAGCAAAAGTAAGTTTACGGCTACCTTACCCTCCGAACCGGAACATGTCATGACGTTATGGCGGCAGGAATAAGTAAAGCGGTGGTACCGATACGGGTGAGTCGCTGCGAACTCTACCACTTAGTCAGATGTCACGGTGTTAGTGATGATAAGCCTATGCTCGCCTTTTACGAGCTGCCTGCAAAGGAAGGCAGATGGTCTATTCTGCTACACGGGGAAAAAGGTAATACTCGTAATTAGTGCTACAGACTCAAATTTGTAGAACAGGTTTGAAGTTGATTCATCTAACAAGTTTCTCGATGACAAAAATTCTATAACGGTCCTTTTCACTTTACATACGACTACTCTATTTGTTCCCGAAATTACCTTCGTTAAGTCTACTTTACACGACATACATGAAACACACTTTGTATGCACCAAGTGTGTTTCAGAGCAGGTGTTTCAATTTGCGATATTTGCGACATATTAGTGTAGACATGTGCAACTAGTGTAGAGTATCTGGACCACAAAAATTTAACGAAGCAGACAGCAAAGCATAAATATCGACGTTTAGGTTTTTGGCGATTTGTGTCGCAGTTTAATTATAAGTTTAGACATAATATGAGCCGCTATCTTGACTCTGGAAGTGGCTCGCCATTATCTTTTCAAGTACATATTTGCTAGTTTCGAATTGATACGTCTTTGTAATCAATATTAGATTAGAGAAAACTTAACACTCCTTTTTATAGAACTGCTGGGGGTCTTATTAGCGTGTATATACGTATATAAAATATATACGTAAAGAAATTCACGCTACCTAGAGACACCAAAGGTGGTAATGTTACGTTGCCAAACTGAAGCCAAGATGTTAGACCTCGCGCAAAAGTAAGTTTACCGGCCACCTGACCCTCCGAACTGGAACACGTCAACGGCAAGCGCTGACGTTATGGCCGCAGGAATAGGTAAGGCGGTGGTACCAATCCGGTTGAAGTCGCTGCGAAACTCTACCACCTTGACGGATGACACGATTTTAGTGAGGTTAAGCTTATGCTCGCCTTTTACGAGCTGCCTGGTACTGGATGGCATATGGTCTATTCAACAAGGGATCCCGGACCATCACGGGGAAATATTCGAATGTTTTCGAATTTTAAGTTATTTCCTCAATTTATACTGTGTGTTATGACTGTAATTTCTAAACTACAAAACTAATATTTTAAATAATAAAACTAAAAGAAATACCGGATAACCTGTTCAACACATACTACAAAACAATAAAAGAAATAAATGAAGCGGACTACGCGTTAAAGAATTAAAGCTCAATTTACATTTTGACTTTTACCTCTCCCACGGGAACCCGTTTAAAAAGAGGGATAAAAAGTATCATATAACCTTTCGGAACATAAATATACCTATCAGCGAATTTCATTACGATCGGTTTAGTAGGTTCGGCTTGAATCGCGGTTGTAATACAGGCAGACAAAAATGTAAAAAGGCAAAAATGTGTTCTGCTGCCTTTTTTTACTCGTCTCCACCTACATTTTTTTAAATATATTCAATGTACAGAATTCACACGGCTAACTACACCAATCAACCGCAAGGCTCAGGTTCGATTCCCGACGAGGGCAGGCATTTGCATTGTAATGAACATTTAGATTTCTGCATTTCCATTTTGCATTTTCCAATTTAATAAACACCCAGATGTTTATTAAATTTATTCTGGTATCTATTAAAGCATTTCTATAATATTAAAAATAAATAATAAATCATCTTTATTTCACATAAACCTACCAGAGGCACTTGTGACGGGTCTATATAATAATAAATCTACCACCGGATCGGAAGGCGGCCACACACTGAGAAGATCCGGCAAGAATCTCAGCGGCCTTGTCTTGTTTTTTTATTTTATTCTATTTTCATTCTATGTATTACAATCGCTGACTAGCACCCATAATACAACACACATGATTTGCTTACTTTGGGGTTAGATTTAATTTGTGTGACTTGTCCAGGAATATTTATTTATTTAAGTGTAGAAGACAGTGATGAATAAATTAGTCTCGTTCTTGTCTTTTTGCAAGATCACGACAAGAGTATATCCGGACTGGTGAGACTAATCACTACATAGTATAAAACAAAGTCGCTTGCTCTGTCCCTATGTCACTTTGTTTGCTTAAATCTTTAAAACTACGCAATGGATTTCGATGCGGTTTTTTAATAGATAAAGTGATTGAAGAGGAAGGTTTATATGTACATACCCGTGCGAAGCAAGGGCGGGCCGCTAGTATAGAATAAACAAGAACAGGGCCAAACATTTCCTTGATCTTCAAAGAACCACACCACGAGCCCCGTGTGTAAAGCCCGTTGAAGTTGTAAAAACCGCGAGGTTGGCAACACATTAGTCATTCCCAAAAAAAAAGCCCCGTGTGAACGCTCGTCAATAAAGCCGCGTGTACACATTCGCGTTGTCTAAAAACAACAAGGCGCATTCAATATGGCTGTTGCACTTTTGCGTGCGTGCTTATGAATGCATTTCTTTAAGACCGCCTCTGTTCACGTACTCGAAAACCCCGAGAGGTATTCAGACAGAAAGTGGTCTTTGTCAATATGTCTACGCGGAAAAGGATAGCGTCTCGTCCTTATGCTACCTGCTTATAAGACTGATATTGAGTTATAAGTAAAAGTATGAAGAAAGTATTACGTTCGTATCTATTGTTCTGCAATAAAATATTCATAAACTACGTTTGTTTGTTAGTCATTTAATATGTGAACATACATTCCTTATTTTATCATGTACCAAATACTTTAATAGTTAGCTAAAATTTTAATCATTCATATTAACAATTGTCATATCTTATCATCAACCGCGACGGTTTGGTTCGATGCCCGACGGGGGCAGATATTTGTGAGTTTAATATTTAGATGTCCGTACTTCTGGGTCTGGATTTGTTTCTTAAATTTATTCAAGTATCTATTTAAGTATTTCTATGTATTAGCATCTTTGACTAACACCCATAACAAAAGTAACACCTGGCGTCGGCGCAGAATATTCTTTCTTCCATTCACTCCCATAATTAGCCGTTATCATCATCATCAGCCGGAGGACGTGCACTGCTGGACATAGGCCTCCCCCAAAGAGCGCCACAAGTCACGGTCACTTGTATACATCAACTCTCCACGTCTTTAAGCAGATCATCAGTCCACCGGGTGGGAGGTCGTCCAACACTACGTACTCCGCTGCGGGGCCGCCACTCGAGAATAGCCGTTAGCTTTGCAGTTATTTCCTTTCACACACATGTCCTTCTTGACACAGTCCAGCAATGCCTTGTTTGGTCTACCTTTGTGTCAAAGATAGCTTTGTGTCCGTCCATAGGTACTCGAGCTTAATATTTTTCTTGTAACATGACTTTCATCCCTTCGCATCACATGTCCGTACCATGCTAACCTGCTTCCTCTAGTCTTCGCAGTCAGTAGTGCTACTTAGAAACTTCCTCTTAATTACACGTTTCGTATCCTATCCACTTTTGTAACTCCACATATCCATATCAACATACGCATTTCATCTGCATGCAGTTTCCTTTCATCCCTCTCCTTAACGGCCCAGCATTCCGATCTGTACTTATCATCAGGTTTAATAACAGATTTGTATAGTCGCCCCTTGAATTTAAGGAGCATCTTCGGATAGCATTTAATGCTCGTAACCTGTCGCTATTTTATTTAAGTATTTACTTATCAAATTCATATAAAGTAAATAAAAATAAAGTATTTAAAATAATAAAAAATAATGAGAAACCGGTACACATATCTAAATGATTTGGTACTAAGCGGCATTTAATTTTAAAAATCATAAAACTGCGAAGCCAAGCTATTATAAAGATAAGGAATATATTAACACAAGCAATTCTTCGTGGTTCCACCCTCGCTCATCGCAATTTGCGCAACTAAAGATTATATCGGAGCCTTCTTGATAAATGGGTTATCCAAGACAAAACATTAATTTAATACGAACCAGCAGTTCTTAAGATAAGCGCATTTTATTTTATTACCAGCTGACCTCATACTTAGCGAATTCCTATGCAAACCTATGCATAAAAATTTCATTCAAAGTCATTCGAGCCTTGTCTTAGAAGTTCCAGCACAAATTCATTATTTGTTGATTTGGTACCTATGTAGTACTTATCTACTACTACGTATTCATATGAAAAGGGTAATGAATGTAAAGGAAGCCAGGCAGGTTTGTGAGGATCGTGAGGTCTGGCACTCGATACACTCTGCCAACCCCGTAAGGGACTTGGCGTGAAGATATGTATGTATGTATCTACTGCTACTACTAACTAGATAATCACAAAAGTTGCTTGCAACAACTATTATCTATAGTACAAGGATATTGATTCGACATGACTCATAAATATTTGACCTTAGCGACCATGCCTATTGCCATATTATTACACCATACAATCATTTAAATCAGTTAACTCCTAAAGTGGGTTCCGTGAAACCTAACAGTTCCGTAGTAAAGTCATCTTCCGCGAAATTATTTATATTTATATTGGGATATATATTTATATCCCATTAAGTAATCGGGAGAGGCGTCCATACGTTGGCTATTCAAAATATAAAAAATACATATCACATAGGTTGGGAAATGTTCAGAAGAAAATTTACAGAGTTTTTAATAACACGAAAGTTATTTACTTGCGGAATGTGTATTTCGGAATTATTGCAAAAATATTTAAGCATATGACCAACACTTTCTACAACATTTCAGTGTTCTTTTAAATTACACTCGTACTTCTCCACAATACACTATTCCTGCTAATATCGTAAATTCGAAAGTTTGTATGTATGTTTGTTTGTTTGTTACTTCTTCAAGCAAAAACTGCTGAATCGAGTTTCATGATATTTGGCACACACATAGAGGGTATACTAATTTACAGAAAGGATAGTTCTATCCCGAAAAATGTTTCTGTGTGGACCATTAACTACGTTGGCAACGCCGCGGGCAACAGTTAGTGATACATAAATGTGTTAGCATAACTTATTTTGAAAACCATTTTCGGAGGCTAAAAACAATGGTTAAAATGTGATGAGTTAATAATCCCACGATGGAGCGTCAGTGCTCGTCATTGCCTTATTTTGTGTTAGTGAGTAGTGCAGCCAGTAGACTTGCACACATGATCTAAGAAGCTGGCCTAAAATAGCGACGCACCATTAACGTCTAAAGCATTTATAAGCGATGGTTGTCTCTTACAATAGTCCCTTTTAACCTCCTATTTGTTCGCTACCATCTATCGGCCAATATTAATAATCAATCCTAATCCAAAACTTGCTGTCCAAGATTGATATTTTGATCCATTTTTATGTTATAGCTTGCCAATAACATATCTGTGGACAGGATAAATATGACAATTAGGTATGGGATAGGCCAGCGGATACGCAGCTATCTAGATTGCTTGAAATCCATTAGATTGAGATACATGATTAACATTGGCCGTATATCTGTTATCGTGGTCAACGCATCCAATCGCGCTTGAAAGGACCAATTTTGCTATTTTTTTTGCTGTGTTAGTTATTGTCAAAAGAAGTTTCTTCCGAAAAGAAAAACAGGAAGATTGCGGGGACAATGGTAAAAACAATGCTTTAATCCATATAAAATACTAGCTGTTTCCCGCGGCTTCGCCCGCGTAGTTTATTTAATAAATATTTAGCTTTCCAACACTACCCGTTGAAATTTTTAGATAAAAAGTAGCCTACGACCTTCTCCCGATTTTGAAACGTTTTTCGTTGGTCCTCAGCTGCTATTGGTCTTAGCGTGACGATATAGCCTATAGCTTTACTCGGTGAAGGGGCTTTTTAACACTGGCAGAATTTTTCAAATCGGACCAGTAGTTCCTGAGATTAGCCCGTTCAAACAAACAAACTCTTCAGCTTTATAATATTATAAGTATGTATAGATAAACTGTTAGTAGCTGTGATTGTTAAGCGATAGAAAGTTCACCGGGTCGACTAGTACATGAAAGTAGAACTATCTTAATTTGACCTGAAATTAAAACTCTTATAAAACATGTTACTAAAAACCAATACAGCTTTTGAAACTGTGGTTAAAAAAAGATTTTAAATGGCCGTTTGATCCCAAAATCTTTCAATCTGTCGTTAGCTAAGATAATGTTTCCGTGATCCAAAACGACTATTTTACAATTTATATTTTCTATCGCCACTGGTGTATTTAGGACGGTAAAGGCGTAAAGGTTCCGCCGACCCGAAAAGTTAACGTCTTTTATTAGTAGTCCGATAAAAGTTCAATAGTTAACATAGTAGGCTGCCATTTAGTAACTGCAGAGAAATAAATGTGACTTTGACTTTTCACGAGTTGCAAATGCATTTATTAGATGCATCGATCGATGTTATTATTAAATATTATTAAGGCCCTACACTTAGTCAGTCAGAAGATTCAATCGCCGCACTCCCCCGTTCCATGATTACTATGAAATATTGCGCTCTAAAGTAAATGTCTTAAGCGACAAATCACTATTTTTGACATTATAAAAGTAATTTGAAAAAAGTATAAAAACTGAAACACTTGAGTTTTAGGTATAGTACTTATCTATGTTTATGTTAAATCTGGTGTCGATATTTTCATAATTGAAGTAGACAGTTGGGTTTTGCTTTCAAAAAAGGGTTAACTTTTTGATTTTTTTCTATCGAGCAAAGTGAAATGAATCGTATTTTGGAAACACTAGTCTTATAAAGCATATTAATGTTAATCTTTTGTATTTTTGTCACCAAGATCCATGATTGCTTTGTATGAAAAAAAACATTATACTGCTGACGTATTTTAGCATACATGGACCCTTAAATAATATAATTAAGCGCAGTAAAACTGCAAAAACGGACTTCTACTATTTCATCATACCCGATTTGATAATTCTATTTTAGAAAGATAGCAAATGTTTTCGAAATGATCCCACATAAATTGTATGAACATCTTACTTGAAGTTTTTAAATATACTTAATAATTAACAAATGTCTGCTAACGTTGACGACCATAATCACTACAAAGTATAAAACAAAGTCGTTTCCTCTGTCCCTTTGTATGCTTAAATCTTTAAAACTACGCAACGGATTTTGATGCGGTTTTTTAATAGATAAAGTGTTTCAAGAGGAAGGTTTATGTCTATATTTTATAACCGTGCAAAGCCGGGGCGGGTCACTAGTAAAAATATATTAAAATTCATATTGGACCACCTTGGAATCATGACCTGCCTTTCTAAAAAAGAACCATCAAAATCGATTGACTATTGGCCGAGAAATCGTGTAAACAAAAATACAAAAAAAAAGAAAACATGCAATCGAATTAAGAATCTTCTTCTTCTTTTTGTTAAAAAAAATCATTGACATTATAAATATTTGCAATTTAGTGTATAATTGATAATTTTATAACAGTCAGTCGTCACATATTTATATTTATTTATCAATTGAACAAAAACTTGACTCAGGATTGTCCGAGAATGCAATTTCAAACTGAAAAAAAATCTCCTCATGTCTACAAGAATCAAGTTGTCGCCGTAATTGAATCTAATCATAAAGTAACTGTAGATACTTTTTCTTAGCTGTTAATGTATGTATACAATAATGTATGTATAATTTTGTTTTTGTCCCAGAAGCCGTCATAGACGCAACCATGAAACAAATATCTCTGAACAAATGACGCTTAATGACCTCAATGTAGGCAAATTATATGCTTGTGATATGTATTAAATTTGGATTAAGTTTAGCTGGTTGATCTGTTTCGTTTTCTATATTTTTATTCGCCGTGTTGGTCCGGGCTCCTTTGCTGAATATATCAATTGCCTTACTGCCAGGCAGCTCGTAAAAGGCGAGCAAAGGCTTACCACCAACACCGTGACATCCTACTAGGTTTGGCAACGACTTAATGTCAAGCGATACAAAGTTCGCCGGGTCGGCTAGTTATAAAATACAAATCCTCAGTAGAGACGACAACATCCGATCTTTAATGATTTTTTTTTATTTTGACACAAGCGATTTTCAGTTAGTACATTTGAATTTGAATTCAGACAAATCGTTTTTGAGTTATCACTACATAGTATAAAACAAAGTCGCTTTCTCTGTCCCTATGTCCCT
Organism: Calephelis nemesis; assembly: GCA_002245505.1. Classification (NCBI taxonomy): domain Eukaryota; kingdom Metazoa; phylum Arthropoda; class Insecta; order Lepidoptera; family Riodinidae; genus Calephelis; species Calephelis nemesis. The sequence goes on along the minus strand of NJDD01006063.1, from coordinate 45,362 downwards.
TTGTATGCTTAAAAATTTTAAACTACGCAACGGATTTTAATACGGTTTTGTTTAATAGATAAACTGATTGAAGAGGAAGCTTTATATTTCTCATAACCGTGAGAGGCCGGAGCGGGCAGCTAGTACTTAATAATGAGTATTTTCGTTCACTTAAGCGTCCCCACTTTTGCAGTTCCCTCTCAGTTGCGTTAAACGTGCGTCGCCTGTGCGTGAATTGTGAAAAACGTATGTTAAGGGCCTCTAGCATGAAATATATGCGATAGCTATTAAGCTACATATACATATTACATTATAACTTTCAAGTATACCGTTCTATAGGGATGTGCAGTAATCACAAACGAACAAGAACTCAATCAGAACCCTTAATAAGCGAACCCATAAAGCCTTTCTTTATAAATAATACTTCCTTATGCGTGTCAAGGCCGTTTTGTTAATTCAACACAATAGCTGGTCTGAGGTTAATACTAACTACAAGTTTACATGCGGGGAATATCAGATGAAGCTATTAAAAGCTTATTGTATATACAATATCTTTAGTATTTGTAAACTGGTAAAACGATTTCAGTTAACTATATTTGCTGACTGGACATATTATATTATTAAATGGTGTATGAGCTTGTACAGCTACAGTCAAGAGTCCATTCAGAATTTGTGAGAGTTCTAAAATCTAAAGGTGATATAGCTAAAAACCTTGTCGATGACGACAGAAATAAAATCCGCATCGAAAGCGGTATGTCCGTTTCAAAGTTATAATGCCGCAGATACACACACACAGACACGTCAAACTTATAGCAACCCACTTGTTTCGTCAATTGTCAAACAAATTTAAATATTGCAATACTCATTTTTAAACGCGGAGAAAACGCTGCGGATGTAGATACACATTAAAGTTTTCTTCTAAATATCCTCGCGGGAAATTAGGGAGACAAAAATAAAAGTACAAAAGACAAGGAACGTCCGAAATTGTAAGAGATTAGCTTTTGTAGTGACTAACACTGTAGCACAAGCAAATTGGGTCAAACTCAACTTTTTTGTAGCTCACTCGTACGGAAAACACCACAGACCACATAATATTATAATAATCATGGTTCCAATGTATCAAGATGATTGTTTTCTTTTATAATAATTATAGTCTAATTCCTATATAATTCGGTGATCGAGTGGCTAGCGTACACGCTAACAACACCGATTAACCGCGAGGCTCGGGTTCGATTCCCGACGGGGACAGGCATTTGTGTGATGAACTTTTAGATGTCTGCATTTCCGGGTCTGGGTGTTTATTAAATTTATTCAGGTATCTATTTAAGTATTTCTATGTATTAGAATCGTTGACTAACACCCTTAACACAAGCATATAATTTGCTTACTTTGGGGTTAGATTCAATTCGTGTAACTTGTCCAGGCATATTTATTATTATTATTTATTTATTTATTATTGACATTTATGGGAGTGTATCTAACGTACACAACGAAAGTTACTTAAAATTATTTTTTTAATATTTAATACTTTTAAAATGAGTTGGCCCATACAACTTTGAATGATTGCATAACATGTGAAACTTGATAAATTTAAAAAATAAATTGGCACATTTTTTTCTTGCTGAACTGCACGTTATGCACTAGGCATTTTATCTTATTTATTAATACCCATTTCACTTAGTCATTGCATCACGTTTTGACGGATGAACCATTTTGGTTTTTTTTTTTTGGAAATAAAGAGAAAAGCTCGGAAAATTGAAGGATAAATAGGAAAAACAATATTTTAATTAAATACAGTCTGTCAGTAGTTATTAATGTCAAGCGCTACAAAGTTCGTCAGGTCGGCTAGTTTTTAATAAATGAAATATCAGTTATCTGCCCTAATGGCAACGAACAAGTTAGATCGATCACGTTAGGTGTCATCATAGTAGTTAGGCTTCTTAAGTGTATAAATTCTTCAAAGTTTAGGTACATAGCAGCAAAGGGGAAACCGTAGTTTCGTGGATACGGCGCTCGCAGTTGGGAGGCCGACAATGAATTTCCGGTTTCGTGGGAACGTGAACGGCCATCGAACTAAGGATGGGGTGTCAAACTTGTGATATGTATGGTCGAGAAACGTTGTGCTAAATATTAGTCTATATTATAATTGAACTGCCGCCAAATATCGAAATTAATAATGTTAAATGAACCCTTGAGAACCGGTCCATCCCTTTAAGTTATGATGCCACAGACAGACACACTCACACATATCTAACTTACAATATCTCTTTTTTATGTGCTTTAGATAAACTGCAAAGAAAAACAAAGTTCTTTCATCAGGTCCTTTTCATCAAGTTCTCGTCATCAGAAAATATGAACAGATCTAGTAAGACGAATTTAACGAGTTCAAACTCGATGTCGAATCGTCATTTAATTATAGTAGGCATTCCGGGATTACGTCTCCTACCTTCCAGCTCCATCATAAGACCAGCTCAGTTGTACCAGCATTCGTTGGAGTTTTAACTGTTATGTCAACCCTCGTTTTGAGTTGGGGTTTGAGAGTAAAAGTTTGACGCGTCTGTAATGTGTGTCTCTATGGCATTATACTTTTGGAAAGGACAGATCGATTTTGATGCGGTTTTTTTTCTGAAAGCTGACGTGATCGAGATGGTTCTTGGCCATATTATATACAGGTTTGGTCAATAGTTATTGAAAATTTTGAACTTTAGGTTTATTCTGTCGTCAAAACATAGCAAACGTTTCCGAAATGGTCTCACATACATTTTATCAACAGCCTACTATCAGTGTTTGAGTTACGCTCAATAGAGCATAAATTTTCACTAAATATGAATGCATAAAAACCACTAGTCGGATCATAATAAACCTCAGAGTTACGACCTACCTTTCTAAAAACTAACCATCAAAATCGGTTGGCTATTAGCCGAAAGATCGCGTAAAAACTTGCCTAAGTCAAATTGAGGATCCTTTTTACAGTCGGTTAAGACTTTGTGTCAAGTTCATGTTTAGTCGCTTATATGTCTATTTTTTTAATATCTTTGTAATATATAGATACACCTCGACCATTATCTAATATATCATTTATGCTCAAAACTGTCGGGTTCCGGATTAAACTTACCCAGTAAACTTACTCACGCACGAGACTTAACACATTCTAAAATCATTACACAAACATTTGGATTTTTCATGTAAAAAATAACTCTCAGGAAGTTTCTACTCCTGTGTGAGTGGCAAAATATTTTATCAATAATTAAATAACTACGCTTTTAAAAGCCAATTATAATATTAATCGGTTATCCCAAAAAACCACTAAAGCTTTTACCAGAAACAATAACTTTCCTTTTCATAGTATTTGTACAAAATGACAAAGTTACATTTTAGTTACATATCTCAAAAACTGCTAAATGACTGTTCCTTGACCCTATTTTCGTTGAAAGCTTTCATCGAAATCACGTAACTTTAAGATTTTTCAACCTCTTATTTTAAAAGTAAGAGAGGGAGGATGCATTGTACTGCTTTGTTGAAGAGTTTGTCAAACGATTGACTGAGAATAGAAATAACCATTCCTGTAAAATTTATGTGGTAGCATCTCGGAATCATCGTGGTAGGTACCTAATGAAATAGAGTCGGTTTTTGCAGTTTTTAGCCGATCCAATTATATTGGTTTTAATTTCTGGAATTGGGAGAGCCACTTCCCTCATTTTTAAAACTGACGTTATTCTGTGAACAGTTTTATGGATAAAATAAGTTAGGAACAAAATGACTGACACATGAAAGGACGGACTCGTTGAATCTGTTAGTTAGGTGCTGAACCCTACTACGATTAATTAGGCTACCTAAAAATACATTCACAATTTTACAAATCTGCTTCCAAAAAAATGTACCCAAATTATATTTCTGTGTGCGATTAAAATATTCTATCGATGATGAAGTAAACGTTTATAAAGCTCTAAAAAGTTTTTCAAAAAGCTTGACAATAGCGAGCTAATTAGCTTTACAGGCCTACAAGTAACTTTGCCCCAACTTAATCACAAGACTTTAATTAACTTTGTTAACTTAAAGTGCTACTAAAATATTCAGTGGCAACTAACGTATCCAAGGCGGTTCGCTTATGGCTGCCGTGGGAATTCTGTAACAGTCTCACCCTGTAATCTAGGTCTTCAGAAGACTTGAACACACGATTGTATATTTTTGTCGCATTAGATACTGATCTACTTTTGTTACCAGTTACGATTGTTATTGAAACATAGGTACATGAAGATCGATTGATCTCTCTTTGTACGGTTTTTTTTTGTTTTTACTCAGAGTTAGTTAGGTACCACCATATATACAACCAGGAGACCAACGCTTAGCCAAAGTACTTAGTCCCACGTTAGCCTACGTAGCTAACCTACCGCCTATCGGGTACTTATGGATACTGTACAGATATTGTTCTTATAAGGAAAAATTGAAAGAAACCTAATTTTTAAGATTGCAAGCCCGAAACCTAACCCGAGACGTCATGCAGCCAAACGCCCTACAGTACAACTAAAGCATAAGGTGATATTGAAAAACTATTGCTACATGATTACCATTGTCACGATCCGTGATGGAGGGTAGCCAGTACACATGAACTCCATAGCCTATTAACCATATCATGAAGCCACAAAGTAGCATAGTTTCAATAAGCGCCGGTTATAGCCATAGCCTAAGTGACACCTATGACTGTCTGCGACTATCGTCTCACATACGCTACCAGAAAACGCCTAAACAAACAGGTTAAAGTACAAGGCCATATGTAGTGAAATTAAAAGTTAAAATTTAGTTAGTGGGGATTACCAAGTATTATAATTACAACACTTTGATTATAGCATCGTACTGCAATAATAAATGCAAGTAAGATGACCAAAGATTACACAATTAAAAAACCCCAACTGTTGCAGTCAAACGAGCAAGCTGCTCTCCTGATGGTAAATAATCTCCGCAGCCCACGAAGAGTTCAAGTGACGCCATGGGACTCGAAATTGCTTTGCCGTACTATGATAATAATAAGTACCTATGCATGATATGAGTAAGCTCTTGTCTTGAAGGTCCCTTAATTTAACATTTCGAAGACACTGCTAGCGGTAATTGACCTACGGAATCCAACAGTAGACGACAAACGCCGTAGTTTCAAGATGAATTTTAATTTTGTCATGATGCGGACATCATTTGGAGTTCTATTTCGGGTATCAATACGATCAAAACTCTTATTTGGATATTGAAACGGTTAGGGAACCAAAGTCTCTGCGCAAAGCCAAAGGGATACTTTGGTCGCTAATATTCGAATATATACTTTAATTATTCAGACTGTTATACGCTGGTTGGAGCCAAATGAAGCTGTATTTGCGCCTAATAAAGTTGTAGGAAATAGTCTGTAGGCTATAAAGCTGAGGACACCCAGGTTTTCGTTAGCCAGTTTGGCCTTCAGTTCCAGATGACCACGGAATTGTATGTCACTTGAAATATCGACAAAGAATCGCCAAGAATTGTAATGACAAATACTGGTGCTGCTGCCGGACGTCGCTGAAGCTAGCCAACAAAAAAGATAATCAGTGTAACCCTTTCGCTGCTACTGCAATTAATTAATTATAGTTGAACATCATTTTTACTTCAACTGTTT